>JAGVSP010000304.1:0-166659 GCA_022494985.1 Micrasema minimum
GAAGAAATGTAAATATTTATGTAAAATGTGGATTTTTTTACCAAACCAAACCCACGGAGCGTTTAAATAGTACAATTAAAGCCGACAATGACACGCCCGCTGGCGCTGGTGAAAAATTAACACAACTGGAACGACCGTGAGAATAAGCTTTTTATGATCTTCCTCCTTACACTAGAGACACACTTTGTAAAAAGTACAACTTGAAAAGCTCTCTGCGTTTGATTGATAATTTTTTTTTTTTTTTTTAATTAAAGAAATCTATGCAATCTTATGATATTTGCACTTATTTCAATTTGTAAATAATATTTTCAATAAAGCCTAAGCGGCTTGTGCTTGAAAATAGGAATTGAGTCGTGTCGAAGTGGGGATTCGAACCGAAGATCTCTGGACTCAGAGACCGCGACACTACCCAAACGGATTTATACTGCTTGCACGAACGATGACATTTAGTAAAAAAAATTAAAAGCTCTGCAGGTTTAATTTATTCGTTATTCATTATATGTACCATATCCGCTCCCTATGTGGAGCATATGGAATCCACAAAATGCCTCCAGGCCAAGCGATTGGCCGCCAGCTCCCGTGCATCCTCCCAAGTCAAGTCCACGTCTCGCAGCTTTGACGCAAACTGCCGACGAATTGTCAACAGTGGACGACCAGGACGCCGAGAACCTGATGCCTTGTAAAATAGGCAAGCGTGGTTAAGGCTTTCGGGAGGCGTACGTAGTATATGGCCTAGCCAGCCGAAACGCCTTCACCGGATGACAGTAGATACCAAGGGTTGCTGTGTCTGTTGCCTCACCTCTGTGTTCCTTACAAAGTCAAACCACCGCACACCTAAAATTCTTCTAAGATACTTATTCTCAAAACTCAGAAGTCTGCTGTCTTGGGCCCTAGTTAGGTGCCAAGATTTGCAGCCATAAAGAAGAACAGGTGTGATGCAGGAGTTATAAAGGCGGCATTTGTTTCTAACTGAATTTAATTTATACCTAAATAAAAACAATTTTTTTTTTTTTTAAACGGATTAATATTTATTTACCTTATAATTATCATACTATGGTTAATGAGATAAACGCTTCCCCAGGAAATTCTAAATTGTTAATAAATTGCCATTTAATTTAAATTAAATACATATGTATCTACATATTCCTATGTAATAAAACGCAACGACTTAAAGTAAGATAATAATCTAGTAATCAACATATTTGTCTTTTAAATAAAATTAAGCATTTTTCATGCAAAATACATGAACTTGGTGATTCGTTTATTGATGGTTATTTTGTGTGGCCAGCAAAAAACTTGTCAGTAGATGTTTAGAGTTAATTTACTAGTCATGTTAGTTAGCATTAAGACTGTTTGTTATTCATCCTCCATTCGTAACAAAACGCCTTAGTTTAATGAATGTTTGTTCACACATTCGGCCAGACAGGTGCGTCCTTGTTTAATGTCCTAATACACGGTGTAATAAAGTATACGGGTAAAAGGACCACCGTGTATGATCACTAATTTACGTCCCGCCACGCCCACTAACGCCGCTGGGCGGGGCTTATAAGAACTAAAAAAGCTCCTTATAAGCATTATTGAGCGTCACACGTATTGTAATGATATGTGATATAGGCATTCTGAGAAGGAAATTGGCCTGGGAAGGTTGGGGTGATATTTTTGGCATGTTGGGAATCAGCATTTTGATTTTCCCATACATTCGTATGCATGTATTATACGTATACCTAGATTCAGCCAGAGGAGGCCTTTGTGAACCCCGGTGAAGTCCAAACACCATGTATGGCGATTGTGCTTTTGCAGCGGCTGACTCCTCTGCCTGGAATCGACTGCCTTCACACTTACGCACCATTCAGACCCCTAGTCGATTTCGGTCTACATTTAAAAACGCATATTTTTCAAATCTCTCATAAAAATTCCCAGAATTCGTAATTTCCCTAGTCTGCTCAAGTTACAGGTAATATTGTAGTCTACCGCTAGGAACATAGGTTAAATAGTATTTTCAATTGTAAAGCGCACTTGAGGTGACTTTCCACAAAAATGGCGCGATTATTATAATTATAACTAAGTCTTTCAAAGCATAAATGAAACTTCTCTAAAACGAGAATGACATGAGTGATTTTTCGTAACGTAAGAAAACTATTTTTCCGTTTTTTTTTATTATATATAGATAATCAAATACCTAACTTTAAAATCCTAACAAATTCACACGAAAGCACAGAGTAATGGATAAAAATGAGAAAAGTTTCTAAATTTTGAACTATTGTGGTCCAGTGGTAGCGTCGCGGGTTTTGGGTCTAAGAATCCACGATTTGATTCCCCACTCCACCACGACTTAATACTAAGTTGACTCGTTTGCAAGCACAAGCTACTTACGCTTCATAATAGTATCTACAAATTAAAATACGTGAAAATTTCACGGAGCGTAAGTTTGAATATATTTTTTAATTCTTAACTAGCCAATTATCCTAGTACCTATTTGTTTAAATATTTGGATACGGTTCGATTTGCTTAAATGATTTTCTTAAAAATTTATACGCCATATTAAATTTGCATGTATGAATGATATAGGGCCTGATTTTTCCTTATTTGTATGTAGAACCAGGGAAGGTGGCTGTAAAATAAAATTGTTCGATCAAGAGATTTCTAACGCTTTAATTTCAGGGGTGTATTTCAACACAAACAATTTAAATTATTAAAACTATACTTACAATTCAAAATACAGGACAATGGAAGGTTTTATTGTGATTTAAAGGTAATTTTGATAAATATATTTTACAAATTTACGATAGCATTACATTTGTAGCAGCAACTAACCGAAAGGTGACTTATTGGTGGTAATTTGGGATGTGGTCTATTATTATTATGATTTTCGTTTAAATATACCTCAATAATATTGTATGTAGAGTCGTGACTCCGGATTAGAATTGGTATATTTAATCGAGATACCGAAATTGAAATATTTGGGCCTATCACCAAAAAGCAAACGCTTCTTTTTTAATAAAAAGGTGTGTGCAATCTACATCATATTTGGAGTCGAATGTGTAATATGACTTTTGAATCTGAAGTAGAAAAAAAAATTCTCGTTTAAGCTTTTATAAGTACCTGCCGCAGATTAAGTAAAATTGCACAAATTCATATTAAATTAGGTTTTTGCCATTGTTTTCTTAATGTATAGTATTAATTTGACTAAATTAACGATATTTTATAGCATTTTGTTGAATCATTGATTTTTTTGAATATTTTTTAACAATCGCTTCATTCTGAAATGAATAATGTGATAGTTACACAAAATATTTTCTGTTTTTGGTAGATATTTACATATGTATATCAAAGACTTACAAGTATTTTACTATTTTTACTATTTACCAATGCGGCCCTGTTTATTATTAAATTAAAGTTTAAAAAAAAAACAATATTATTCTGAGAAAACAATTATTATTATTTTTTGTAATCCTTTAATAAAAATGATTGTAGTATTTTTTTATACAGATCAAAAATTACTGCAATCAATGACCAATGATCTTGATCGGCTGATGAATCATTCAGCCTTCTGATAAATCACTTGATAAAATGTCCTGATACACGATTTAACGCCTTTTATATATTGTTTTAGTTTAGTAGCTTAAAGTTAACATTTACGAGATATGATATGTATAATACACGAAGTAACAAAACTCGTAGTACAAACCGAAATCTGGTGAATCTACATAATATTTGAAGGCGAATGTGTTAATATACTTCTTAATATTTTTAAGTTTGAAAAATTTTTGTCCTCATAAATGCTTTCATAAGTACCGCAGATTAAGGGAAATCGTACAAATTCTTATTAAATTGCGGTTTTGGATTTATTTAATTTTTTTTGGACTAAATAAATGCTATTTTATTACAAATTGTAAAAATTTATAGAAAAAAAATGGATCTATGGATCAAAAAAAATATATATTTTGCCAAATCGACTTCGAATACGATGTAGATTCACTGGTTTTCCGCTTGAACATCAAGTTTTGTTACACGGTGTATATACGAGTTTTTTCGTTGAGTACAATAGATTTTTTTGTAGATAAAGTTTTTGGTAGTCAGAAGCCAACTTTTCTTACGATTATGGTCTAACGCTACGTTGCCAATCGAATATTTTTTTTTTTTTTTTTTACATATCATTAATATAAATACATAAGAGAAAAATACAATATGTCCTACTGAGTTGCCTATTAAATTAAATTAAAAATAAATTTATATTAAATTATTATTTTATTTGAAACCCCAACATAATAAGTATAAGAGTATATAGTTGAAAGAAAGAAATATAAAGTAAATACTCATGTACGTACAAAAAGTCATCACCATCATCATTTTATTTAAAAAAAAATAGAGTAACAGAATCTTAAATTGAATTAAATTTTGTGCTGGTGGTGCATAGGGCACGGCATTGGTAAACCAAGTGTAGTGTATCTTGTAGGTACAATCTTAATACAACCCCTGGAATCTTATGCTCAGGAACATAGGAATACATTATTTTCTCTACGTACATAAGTACCTACCTACACACCGAAAATCTTTTGGCATTCAGAGAGCATCTTTAGTGGTAATCTCCGTGTGGGACGATGAACGATAAGGGAAAGTATCTACTCGGGGAAGAAAAAACAAAGAAACCACCCTTCGGAAATTTGTAAAAACTTCCTTCCTTCCGATAGCTTTGTGGGTAGCTGGAATCTTGTGGGGATTAGGACTGAATCAGAAAAATCGCAGTGATTATTATTTAGGGTGGGTGCTATAGTAATTGAACATGCTATAATAATTGGACACCCTTAATTAGATTTACAAAAACAAGCCTACTTAAGGAATTTACTTGTACCAGAAATATGTGAGTTTTTTTTTATGCAAACGCATTCATACTTTTGTTTTATTTAAAAATGACATTTTATTTGATAGCATATCTCAAACTTGATTCTGTTAGCCCTTGGCACTAGGGCAGTGAGTTTTAAAAATCCTTTTTTAAACTCACTGCCCTACTTCACTGTCACTTTAAAAATAACTTTTTTAAGCTTTAGACCGTGCATAAAATACGTGTAAGGCTTGAATCTATCAGTATTTGTCAATATTTATTTGATAAATTAGGAAATATCCTATAATGCAAGAGAAAATAAAAATGTGTTTATTACTGTAAATTACACGCTTTTTTACGAAAAAATGAATATTTTAAATATTGTTAATTGTACGACGTGTTCTTTAAAAAATCTTAGCAGTGTTTTAACCACAAGGTACATATTTTAAAAACAGCTATTTTAATATTTTTTTATGATTAATTACTGAAATGTGCACTACATTGTAAAATAAACTGTTTATACTTAACTAAGAACTAAGTATGATGATTACTAAGAATGTCCTTTAATTAATTTAATTTAATTAAAATATGCCGTATACTGACGTGCATCACAAAGGAATCCTTTTGTTGCCGCCGATGCATGGAAGTTTGAAAAACAAAACGGAGAATGGAATTCCTTGTTCCGAAAATGGACGACAATGAAGGGTTATTTTGCAAATTACAGGAAATAATGGCTAACGGTAAGACGGTTAAGGATTGCAGCAAGAATCGGCAGATTATGTTATGAAATTTTATTGTTTTCAAATAATGATGTTACGGAATTATTGACATCGACAAAACTATGCAAAAACTATTACTTAATAAAATCAACAGTAACAAATCATTTTAAAAAACATAAAAAAACAAACAGAACCAATTAAAGGTTTTCACAAGTACAGTAAACATAGGTAAATTAAAAAACTATTTTTTTTTAAATACGCAAATATCGAAGGTTGTAAAGAAAAAGTTACTAAAAAACGAAGTAACTAACCATCACGCCATTTCCTCGGAGGGGTAGGCAGAGAGGATAGAACGCCACACCACTCTGTCCTGGCATACTTCTCTCGCTTCCTCCACATTCATACATCTTCTCATGCACGCACGTCGATTATTCTGACTTCTTACATGCCCACTTTCAAGCACTTGTTTTACTTGATCATGCCATGTCTTTCTCGGCCTTCCTTAACTTCTACATCCAGGCACAGTCGCATCATATATTTTTTTAGCCGTTCTTTCATCATCCATTCGCTCTACACGACCGAAGCAAACCGAAGACCTTTCTTAATTTTGTCGAAAATGCTTATCTCAGCCTTGCATTCTGCTCTAATTTCAACATTAGTGCACCTATCATACCTACATAGTTTTACCACATATTCGCCTGAGAGATCGCATTTCAACTGCACTCAATCTACTTTCATCCTTATTTTTCCAACTCCATACTTCGCTTCCAAACAATAGGGTTGGTACCAGAACTCCATTATGCCTCTTTTGATAAGCACTTATTAGATTCTACCGACTTTAAGGCACCATTAACTCTGTTACCGGCAGCGGCACTAACCCTCCTTTAAAAAGTTACTAATCGAAATAATGCCGCAAAGGGAAAATGATACCAAGCGACACAGTAATATCATGTCACTTAGTAATATTTTCCTTTGCAGGTGTTATATCGCTCAGTATCTTTTTCCATTCCACCGTCGATATGTAGATTTTGTTATTGTATGAAATCCATATATGAAAAAAAAAATTGGCTTTTTTTTTTAGGATAACTTATGGTGTCAGCAAGATGAAACCACTTATTGATTAAAGGACATATAAACTACCACTACTACTTTCCCTTATCCGCACCCGACAGTGCATAGGGCATTGCATTGGTACACCAAATGCAGTGTATCTTAATCATTTTATTACACGAAAGTAGGGTGATAAGAAAAAACACTTTTTTTATTATCATGGTACGCCTGAATTTGAATGGAGTTGCAATGTTTTTATTCACAACCCAATTTTTCAACTCTCGTGAAAGTTTGACATTTAAAACGCCATATTGTGTCGGAGTTTTTTCAACAGTTCATACATTAAATAATATTTTATTGTCCCAAAAAGCTCACGGCGATTATTGTTCTCAACAAAGGACTCAAGCGGCTTATTCTGAATTATTCATTTTCAAAACACCGATGGTGATTTTATATCTCCATGCGTTATGGTGACGTAATAACATTTTGTTTATTGAAAAGGCGGTAAGCCACAAAATAAACGATTTTTTTGAGAGCAAAATATACTAACATCGCACCCGAAGTATTAATTAACTAGCCATCCGCCATTACCCCGAAGGGGTGGGCATAGGATAGAACGCCACACCACTCTCCTCTAGCACTCTTCCCCTACTTCCTCCCCATTCAAATAATTACAATTCAATAAGATGTACCTAAACATATTTTAAGTCGATATCAAAAACGCTGTTTAGGTCATTTTAAGCATTTAAAACGTGTAAAGAAATCATTTCTGTAATGCAAAATTCATGAACGTAGCATCGTTCCCTCTTGAGTATTTGTATACTATTATGTACTTTATTGTATTTTAAATACTTTTACAAAAGCTTACCGCGAAAATAAACGGCAGTTAATGTAAAAACGTTGCTCTTTCAATTTTTATGGGTTGCACCCTATTTCCTGATACGGTTGATATTTTAAACCACCTCTGGCTTCTGGTTAACGTGCTGTCAGAATAGCATCAAGAATACCGTTCGTTTTTTATCTCAGTAATCTTCCACTAAAACCCACGCGTTTGCTCTATTCTTGTGCCCTGTTATAAATTTAACATATGGAGTGTGGAGCGTTGGTATCACGTGCGGATCAAATGCGTGGGTTTAAATTTACAATCCTTCGACAGAGTAATACATACCTACGTATCCTGTTTAAACTGTTTCATCGGCCACGAAACTACAAGATTTACTGTTTTAGAGAGTAATTTTGACCAATATGTAAAAAAAATTGTCTCATATTTAAGTGATAAATTACTTGTGCTAATATCAGTGTTCTCCCTTTTTGTGATTTCGAAATTGCTTTGTAAAATTTTGATGCCAAACTTGATTTATTTTTTTACTGGGAAAACCATTAAATGCATTTTGTTCTTTGAATTAACGCTTTGCATTACGATTCTGAACATGTAAATGTATAGTAAACGTTTTACCTGAAATTTCCGTTCAGATTTTTTAAATAAAGTTTAAAGGAAAGGAAAAGTTTAAAAAAATGTTTAGAAAATAATACCAAGTTGCTAATGAAATTAACAAAATTGTTAAAGATATTTGCAAAACAAATAAAAAAAACAATGACTTTTTTCATAAATATGCAACAAGAGGTTCAAATAATATAAGATTAGAAAAGGAAAGAAAACGTTAGGATCATGGACCTACGTATGTAGGTACATAAACAAGTTCTTAGCAATCCGGATAACGTAAGTACCATTGCAAAATCCACTATATCTTTTATGGTTGATATTGCATCGGATGATCCATACCGTTCTAGGATAATATTGATAATCTCCACATTGTATTAGCTACCCATTACCCAGGTTTATTGAACTTAACGTAGGTCGATTTGTTCGCGGGACCAGGTCTACACTACATTAAACATAATATAATATATTACATACAAAGTTTAGTTTATGTTCGACATCAGCATGTACCTACCGAGCACTGTACTAAAGCCGCAGGTGAATTGAAATAGTATATTCACGATACTGAGATAGACTTTCTAGAATACACAAACATTCTATTTATAACTTTGCATGCAAATGCCTTGCCTCAATACTATACTTAGGTATTTAGTTTATATACTTATCTATACTGCATTAGATGTATTTGTTTATCGTATATACACAATGCCTAATCAAGATAATATATAGAGCTATTTCATAGGTGAAAAACTGAAACGGAACGAGGATCTTAGAATCAAAACAGTACAACACTTTGTTATTAATTTTCAATTTCTTTTTTTTTGACATTTTTGCTTAGGACTAGTTACCGACTTGACATCATTTACCCTATCAAAGCGACTAAAAAGTTAAAATCAAAGTTTTTAATGAAGCTCTCTGCACTGCCATCTACTAACTGACACTACGAATCGACAAATTTAAGATATACCGGAGTAGTATGGTATTGTATAATGATTCATATAAAATTAATGCTGTAAATTACGGCTAACGATATTATATGCATATCGTTAAAATTATTTTTGACAGTTTATGTAGACTTCTTAAATCCAAAGTATGCCAAATCAAAAAGCTTGAATATGAACGCAGGATGCACCTCCTCAAGATGTGCAGTTTATGCAGGCAAACCTATATACCTAATGTTCTTAACTTTAGGTGTATGATAGATGCAGGTTGTTACTGTTTTAAGCTTATTATGTAGGTATGATAGATAAGTACACTTATGAAAAAATGACGAACAATTTAGGTTACAGTATATAAATGTTCTTGTGGTCGAGAATGAATACAAAACGAGAAAGGCTACGTAAGTAAAGTTCAAAATTGGAACTCACGTGGCATGGATAACACTAGAAACTCAACAGCATGGATTAATAAATGACATGGCTTGACAAGTACGTTAAGCTGCTTAGTTTCTATTGGTGTTGTCGGAAAGAATCGGAATGGGTCGAGAGATGACATATACAATAGGTACATGAATAAAATGAAGACTGTTCAGATAGTGGTGTGAGGCGCTTGTTCTAAATTCTCTGCCTACGCGCAGAGACAAACATTATGAAATTTGGTTGTTATCAGTGTATGCGTCGGAAATTTGATTGCTGTCTTTATAACTTCGGCGGGTTTTCCACTTTTTCTCCTGCTTTGGCTGGAAATTGTTTTTTAAGGTCAATTGTAATAAGCACACATCTGAGTTCTTATGATATAATGTCAAATATTTTCAGTTTTTGGCGTGCTTTCAAACGGTTTGACTTTACGTTGTGCCAGAGGGTGAGGAAACACGTTGATACTAAGTGGCTCATTCCTTGTGTAGAGACTGTCAGTCGGCGAAACGTATCGAATACTACCACCTATTACTACGAATCGGGTTTCTGAGCGCTAGTCACAACACAATTCCTATTACTGTACGGCATCCCGCAATTGGTTGGTTCTCGCGTCCTGGAAAACAATGAAATTGACTATTTAAGCGAGCAGTAGACTGGGTAGAAAGCAGCGAGAAAGAGGCATTAATCGTAAATTCCTCCGGATTTTAAGGCATAAACCGTCTTGGATAGCCGTTTCGCTTGTGAACTGGAGGTTTAGTTGGTGGACTCCATATGATCAATAGGAGCGGCTCCTGACTTGGGAGGATGTTCGAGAGAGCTAGCTGGTTACAGGGTTTGCTGAATAATAAATAATAATTAGCCTATCAGTTCAAAATTACGGTTTGTTCGAATCTGGCTTTTGCGGATGTATTAATAAGTTCCTAAAGGTCCTTCAAGGTCGTCTAAAGAAGTGGCTGTCATATGGTAGAGATCATCACGGATTTAGCGATTCCATAATCATCCATCCTCTCAAGTGTGCATTCACATCTAAAGAAGTGGCGACAGCGGGCAGAGGTCATACATTTTATTAGGCGATTCTATAATCAATCCATTCTCTCGAAATGTGTCATTTAATAACTGTGAAGTAGCAATAGAATTAGCATCATAATTGATCTACATTAAAAAATTAAGCTAAACAATGTCTACATAGGTTGACAACGTGGATAACTATTTGAAATTTAACCATGTTATTCAAAGGAACAGAATTCTACAAAATATAATTGGTGGAAATATAACGAAACCAATAAGCCATGGAGTTCAATTTGACCTCTTCGCAGTTCCGAATAGTCATCGGCGAACAGATCACGAAACCATCGCGCGCTGGGAGTGGGTAGACCTATGTGTGCATGTTCATATCAACGTCAATTATACCTATGCGTGACAAAATAGGACCATATCAACTTAGTTAATACTAGTTTACTCTCTGTGAACAAAGTTCAACTTTTATTTGTGATACTATAGCGATGACACAGTAGTACAATTTATTCTAGTATAAACATATGATTATTTCTATACAATTCAATTTGAATTATAAACAATGAATTAATTTCTATGGACCCAAACGTCCATTAATACCTACTTCTAAATTCAAAGAGAAAAATGAAACAACAACATATGTACAGTAATTGAGAACATATTATCACAGAAAACGCCTCCCGCCAAAAGGACCAGTACTGCAGTAAGCAGACAAAATAAGACGTATATACCATTCCATTGCTCCACATAAACCAGTGTTTCTAAGTAGATTAGTGTTTCTTATTGTTAACTGTGACCATTTTTTTTTTAAATAACTACTGTATATGTGGAGCAGATGAAATTATACATACATAGAAAGTTATTGTACTCGCCTGCCACATCAGTTTTTGACAATTGTCTCGCCTCCGTAAAAATGTCTTAAATTCATGGTGTTTTAGTTTTTTTAATGAAATTAAAAATGAGAATATTAATTCATAAGGTTAAGATTCGCCAGAATTTTGCATAAGTACACATCTTGGCACGCCAAGACTGGAATGTTTTATCTTAGCGCGGCAGTTCATCTACCAACCAAAGCTTTTTCATTCTCTCTATTCCTATAGAAATATACAGCTGTGAACAACTTTTGATTACAAATATATACATTATCATACGTCGGCGTCATGTCGTTTTTAATCTCTTCTAGTTTGTTTTTTGTTACATTTTTTATAAACTTTTTTTTTTTTAAATTTTTTATGAGCACCTTCAGAGTAAACAATGAATAAGAAACATATTATTAATATAGATACCTACATAGCTGTACACCTTGACATAATTTGGTATTACACATTCACTATAATTTTATTATGTAGTTAGTACCTATGTACCTAAAAGTACTCACTACAAACACATTATTTGTGTTGCTAAGCATAATTTCCAACTCTCAGAATCAATACCTTACATATTGAATTAGATAGTATCCTGAGATAAACTATTGAGTAACCTATGTTATATAATAATATGATTGTGATAAAAAAACTAGTTTCGCTGAGAAATAATATACTTTTTAAACAAAAAAGTATCTGCCGATCACGATTCAGTAATAAAGATATACATTAACTAAGGTACATCCCTATGTAGGTACAAGTAAAAAATTTCAACCCAATATTATTAACCCTAGATAGATAAATAATCAACGTCAAATCGACGGAATCGATTTTTAAAAATCTATATAATTCACTCCTATATAGCGTCACTGCGCTCGCTATTCCAGCCAAACAACACGAATTGGATGTTGAGCCTCTATCAGTATTTCATAACGTTATTTTATCATTAAAATCATATCGCAACCACACAAATTATTTTTAATTAAATACGGTAGGTGGAGAGCTGAAATTTCAGCTGTCCATGCAGATTTTTAAGCTGCAAGTACAAATTGAAATCCAGCACTAATTCATCTACGAAAAAGTAACATAAAAATTTCCGCAGTTATAAAATTATTCGTTATATTTTGCATTCGAAAATTTGTTGGGTCTGGAATAATAATTTCAAAACACCACTTAATATCAAATTCTATAAAGTAATATACGAAACGTGTGACGTATATGTCTAGTGATGACGTAGATACTTATTGATGACGTAGTGAGTGACGTAATGGGTAACAAGACACCTCAGTCACGGTAGTATTGTTGAAGTATGGAATGTCACTTCTCTGAAATTCTTGTTCAAAGGATATGTACGTTATTCATAATCATATATATTTTACGCATATTACGTTTCTTGAGTTAGCATAATTATTTAATTGAGCATTTTATTTAAATCCAATAAAAAATATTAGTTTATTATTTACCTGCATGAATTAAACAATAATCAAATAAATATAAAGAAAACATTTCGCAGTCTTCAAAGTGAAGAAATTTTATAATAAATAAACATGTGAAGTCCTTGAAAGAACATTCCAGAATATTGAAGAAAATACCCTATATTCATGTTGACTTCACAACTTTTTGAAGACGTTATGATTGATGTGAAGTTAGTTACAGACGTTTTATGCTGAGTTTTGTATTTCAACAATCATTAAAATCCCTTATGTAAACATTAACAAATTGCCTCGGATAGAAAACGTCTTGGAAAATGGATGTTTGTGTTGTAATGCCTTTTTTACATTTAAGCTAAGCGCTGATGATTGCGTTAAACGAATCAAGGTACTTAAAAGAAATAAATTTAAATCTTTATTGGCGAGCAATTTGTAAGAATAATGATTTCCACGGTTGATGGCAAGATGCCATTAAAAAATATCTCTAGATCTTATATTATTTTTGAATTCAGCTATTTTAATTTGCAAATCCCTATTTTTTACTGAAACTTAAACGGGCTCGTGCTTGAAAATATGAACCGAGGACGGCGACGTTACCACTAAGCCACTCCCCAATCCAGTCTTTGGATTATATAAATTACTATGTTTATTAAGGCCAATTTTTTTAAAAGTTTTATTGCACATATATAAGGAGGAAAAACAGACTTAGACAAAAAAATACAAACAATTTATTTTTCAGTAAGCCTTCAGCAATGCCTTATTATATACATATATGTACCTAACTGAAGAAGTGACTTGGTGTGAAGTCGATTTTTAAAATAACACTATTAAAATAATGTTTGAAAATGGCGAATAGTATGTACTTTATTCCGCTCTTTTATTTATAAAAAAAGTTCTTTATGGGGTTTGTGGCTTATTTTTTAAACTTGTTTCAGCTCGTTAGGGTGTGTACAAATACTTGTAAAAAAATACCGGATTATACCCATGCTGGGCTAATATCGGATATTATTGATATCCCAACAGAGACAGAGTAACTCTGGAAACGAAAGCGGATTATCTAGGCGCTGTTTACAGGGCTTTATGAATCTGTCATTGGCTGGGTTAAGTGGCCACTTGACGTATACAAACATTACCCCATTCCGCCTATAAATCTGAGAAATTTCGGAACTTCAATTGGTATGAATTATCACACGTCGTTTTACTTTTTAACGAGATTTTTCTCACTGGTGACATCTGTTGATAAAACTGCTGAGCATTTGGCCATCAACTTTTTTTGTTGTATGTAAGATTCATCCGAATTTCATTACTAACTAGAAAACGCCTGATGATGTCTCTTCATTTTATTTGTTTTAATTCGTTCATGTAGACAATCTTTCTAAGAATTAGAGTTTTAAAAATCGCATTAAAGAAACATAAAAAACGCAATCTGTCTCACTTACAGCACGTTCAGAAAGAAATAATTTCGGTTTAGGTAATGATAGGCTGCCCGAACCTGCGGCTCACACAGTTTTATCAATTACAGTCCTATCTTGTATGAAATAAGTCTAATCACGAATCTAATCACTCTCCGAGCTGTTATTAAAAGTGAATTAAGCCTAGGACATGATGTGTGCTGGCTGAGATTTATTGCTCTATTTAAAGCCATAGACAACTTATTGAAAATCGTGATTACAGTATTCTGTGAATCTATTAATGAATTAGAAATCTATGTACCTCATCCAAGTGCAATATCGTATCTTGAATTCTATTGAAAAATTATTTTAATAATTCAAAAGGGACATTTTTTTATGTTGGAGTATATGGAAATAATAACCAACAAAATGGGTATATAAAATATTTTAAAATTTTAAAGAAAACGTTTAAAACGATTAAGGTTCGCCCATTATGCTTCGCCAAGTGCGGAACGCTATAATTTTACCAATTGAACACCAAATTTTACCAATACAATAATCTCAACGTCTCTTCTATGCAGTACGATTAAATTTGACAGAAAAGAGATAGAAGATTACTCCGAATACTGTGATTTGAATTTTAACTGTCATTTATTTAAAATTAATTTGACGGCATTGCATACACAATTATGTAAGGTAAGGTTATTTTCCCTCCATTGTTATTGTTTTTATGAGTGAACAAATTCCCTGTGCTTAGGCCCTGTCGGTGAGGTAGTAAGGTGGATCCCTACTTACCGAGCGTACCCATCACTTGTGGAGATTAACGCAAAACTGAACATGAAATAATTAATGGCGGCAGAGATACCGACGTTTCCCCTCCATTTATACGGCCGACCAGTATTAATTTTAAATTTCAAATATTCCGCAGAGAACATCGGCAGTGGCTTCCCGGTACTGTTGCGGAAATTTTCCGGATGTAAAAAAAAATAACTAGTTGACAAACAAACATTGCCTCCCAGATGTAGTTTTATAACTAAATATGTTGTATAGGTATACATAACTCATGTTACAAAGTATCATTCGGACAAAAAGTTCTTTAATTTTTATAGATTTAGCACATCATGAATAATTAATTGGTTATTTTAAGCATACAACTTTAAAAAAATTAAAGACAAAATATTAGTTAATAACTAGTGAGAACGTGCTAAATTTATTGAATTAACTAAACCTTATTTAGTAAATTTTAACAGGTATGTATTTTTTTGTTTTATCAAAAAAACCGATTTTTATATCATATTATTACCTTTATTTAAATTAGAATAGGTACTAAAACTTCTTGACAAGCAAAAGTTACCGCAACTTCATGAAGTTGACAGAGAATGATGGTAATGGTAATATAAGTTTTAATTCTCTTTAAATCTACGATCGCACAAAAATGGCTGAATGTACATTGTACGTGGTTAAATTTTACTGCAATGATGTCCGCCAGATAGGCAGTGTTATGACGCGTTTGACTGGAAAATAATTTCACCGGCGCTCTTTTTATATCTCAATTTTATTTGCCCGCCATTTTTATTCCTCTTATGGTAATGCCCTCTGGAGAATTAAAATAAAATATGATATTCCCTACGAGATAAGTAATGGCAGGTTGTAAAGAGTTCTAGGTAAGGTGTACCTATAGGTATATTTAAATCTCAAGAGGAAAATGCCGAGGAAATTTATTTACAGAATTGGAAACCATTCTCATTTGATCAAATCACGGTGTTAGTAAATCAAGATTTTGTAAATCAAAAAGCTACATATATTTCATAGATATTTTATCTATAATTTGCCGATATTGATAAACATTTTATCAGCGCATTATGTGAGTGTGACAGATTTAGAAAGGAGATTGATATGAAGAAAGTTAGTATAATACTTTGCTTTCTAGTACCTAATAAACAATCAAAATACACAGCACTTGGTATACTTACGAGGTTCCGACGCCTTGCGGGGTTTCCGCGTGCACAGCGCGGGTTTAAACTGTGCAACCCATAAAGAAATCAAAAGAACTAATGCAGTGCCCTAAGTACCTCTTAGTTCGCATAATTGAAACAATTATTACTAGGGTACTACTACCACTTGCCATAATCCACACACCCAATGGCGCATAGGGCACTGCATCGGTATACCAAGTTGCAGTGATTCTCGATCATTTTATTTTACATGAAGGTTAGATGATCAGTCATACGCTTCAGTACCATGTCCAAGGTATCACACCATGAAATATTAATTATGAAAAAATCACATCTAACATATAATATTCACACTTGTTGACTTCCTTAGGGGGTCGAACCGCGTCAACCTGCATGCACGGTAGCCAAAATTAGTATATTTTCCATTATGCTACGAGGTTAGGGACAATTATTATGCATCCATTAGCATTTAATTTAGCGGGGTATGAAAAATATTAATTAATTATACTTAAATATTTGTACATTATCTATGTACGTAGTAAATACGTAATACAACAAAAATATCATCAACATACCATTTATTTTGGATTTGTTGAATCCACGTCCCAAAACTTGACGCATGCTGCAACCATTTTTATGATTCACAATTATAAAATGTAAAAAAAATGACAACGTGAGAATCAACAAAGAGTCGTTGTGTATAATATATTATGACTGATTCGCACCTGGAAAAAATATCAACATTCTTCGCACTCGATGTAAACAAGCCTTAACTTTATTCCCCTACGCAGTAGCACACATTAAGGCTTTAAGTATTCGAGTAGGAGCTTTCTTAACTTCAAGGTTTTTCTCATAGTACGGGTGTGATAACGTTTTTAATGGGTCTGTCGGCGACAGCAGTATTTTGAGCAGTTGAATTGAAGATAATGCGTATTTTTACCTAATACACATACAAAACACATAAATATGACCAATTAAAATAATTAAGATTAAAATATTTCATTTGAGATAACTGGTAACGACTGGCGATGAAGCGTGAAGACTAATCATCTTGCCTTCATGCAGCAAATCATCAAGATTCACT
Organism: Micrasema minimum; assembly: GCA_022494985.1. Lineage (NCBI taxonomy): Eukaryota > Metazoa > Arthropoda > Insecta > Trichoptera > Brachycentridae > Micrasema > Micrasema minimum. The sequence goes on from JAGVSP010000304.1 coordinate 17,125, forward strand.
GTACTTTCTGTACCAATGCAGTGCCTTATACCTATGCACTATTAGGTGCAAATAAGGGAAAATAGTAGTAGACAACTCAAGCTGCTATCCCTTTGCACTCTTTGCAAGTTTATTATTGTATTTCTTTGAAATACCAAAATAAATACATGGAAAAAAAATTGTAATTTGATACAGAGGTTTCGGGTTCGATTCCAGGTGAGAACACAAACATTAAAAGTGATTTTTCTCAATCCTGGGTGTTTGTGACGTTGTTCCCCTCTGTAATTGGGCCTCCTAGCCTGTTGAGGTGGTTAGTTAAATAAAAATGAAAATAAAACAAAACCTTGGTAGATGAAAATGCTAGTGCCCAATAACAATTTAAACATTTTCATTTATAGTTTACAATTCATAATTTTCTTTAAAGGTTGTAAATATGACTAAAGCATAAATAGTAAACTGACAAACCTACTTTATTTAACAACATTTTGAACGTATACAAATACTTGTAACAAAATTACTGGATTATACCCATGCTGGGCTGATATCAGATATTATTGATATCCCAACAGAGACAGAGAAACTCTGGCAGGTCATAAGCCCTGTAAACGCCTAGATAACCCACATTTGTTTCCAGAGTTTCTCTGTCTCTGTTGGGATATCAATAATATCTACTTTATTTATTTTATCTAAAACGTAAAAGGATTTCCCCATACAAAAAAACCGTATTTATTGGGAACATTATATTTTATTAATATACTTAATTATGCTATAGTGAAATGCAAAAAGCAGTGAGTGACATGTGAAATCTATAAGTAAAAGTAACTTGACTAAGAAATATGCAGCTACTAGTTTACAAACCAGATAAAGTTCAAGATAAGATAAATATACTGTATACAACTCTCAAAGACAACTGTTTAAAACGGTAGTGAGTCGGCCATTTTGTATACGACTTTGTGACATAGGGCCGCTGCCCTTGACGTCTGCTTCCAAAGGAATGACTTATAAATAACAATAGCTGGTTTTGATCCGTCCAACAACGTCCATCTCCATTGCCCATTTTGGAAAGAAGAAAATCCGGTTATGTTCCAGTCTTGCATGAAAATAACCTTTCAATCCGACTTAGCTGCAGGACACATGATAAGCAGGGAAAATAATGAAGAACGAGAATACGCACTACAAAGTGTAGGAGAAAGATGTTGGATGCTTATTTTGGTCAATAACAAATCGTTTGACGAAATCTTGTCCAATAGGGTGTTAGGATTTTTTATTGATGTTTCCTGTGTGAAAAACCATTAGAAACGGTTTGTGATCTAGTGGTTAAGCGCGCGACTCCGGATTGGAATTTCTAGGTTCGAATCCCATTCAAGCACAACTTGTTTCGTGCTTCCTGGCACAGTTGTTTCCGACTAATTTAAAGCAGCCACGAAATTTGATATATTTAAGTATATTATACGAATTCAAAAGCTTATTCAATTAATTAATTATTTTACCACCTCAACAGGCCAGGAGGCCCAATTACAGAGGGGAGCAACGTCACAAACACCCAGGCTTGAGAAAAATCACTTTTGATATTTTGTGTTCTCACCGGAAATCGAACCCGGAACCTCCGTATCGTGAGTCCAGCGTCTTAGCCATTACGCTACGGAGGCCGCCGCCTAATCTTTTGATTTGAAAATTAGACGGTGTTGATTAAATACTTAAATACCTGATTTCTATTAAATTATCCCAGTTACCACCAGAATTATCTTATCTTATATTGCCGATGCTATAAAAATATACCATATAGGTATTCCATTATTATCGATACGCTTCACCTCTGCATTATATATTCATTTCCAGTAAAACAATAAAAATCCGTAATAAAAGTTTATTCGTCGGCGTTCTACTAATTATTTCGCATTTAATTAAGGATCATCCTGACCGCCTGAAGGAAACGACTACCTCCTGTATCCTGCTGGTTTCCTTCAGGATATTTTATTACAGGCAATTTTTAACAATCCAGCTAAATTAAGGCTTTTAAACATTCCGCGATACTTATAAAAAGGTCGTTAAAACTGTATTTTGTCCTTGCAAAGGCTAGTCAAAGTCATTTGTTACGAAAGTAGGAGGGTTCTTAGAGCCAAGGAGGAAGACATGCAGAGAACTGGGGCTAAACACCAAAAAAAATGGTTTCCTGAAAAACAAAAAATTTCAAAGATGAGTTTTTTGACTCTCAGATCACATATTATAAAATTTTCTTGATCATAATATTTATGTTACCGGCTTTAACGTTTAATTTTTGCTTACGTTTTATTCTATTGCTTATGTTTAATTTAATGCTTATATTTAATCTTATGGATATGTTCTTTATTTTGCTTATAACAGCATTACTTTGGTATTGATAATGACATTTGTTTTGTAAAAGCCCCCTGGGTGTGAATAAATAAATAAACTCTCCTTTCAATATCCTTGTCCATATGCTGTTAAAATGCGATCTGTCAGACTAATGTGTGGAAAAAAAACATGGATGATAGGTGCCCTAATGCTGAAAATAGAGCAGAATGCAAGGCTGAGATAAGCATTATCGACAAAATTAAGAAAGGTATTTTACGATGGTTCGGTCATGTGGACCGAATGAATGGTGAAAGAACGGCTAAAAAGATTTACGAGGAAGGACGAGAAAAACATGGCACGATCAAGTACAGCAAATACTTGAAAGTGGTCATGTGAAAAGTTGGAATAATCGATGAGCGTGCATGAGAAGATGGATGAATGTGGAGGAAGCAAGGAAAGTGTGCCAGGAAAGAGTGGTGTGGCGTTCTATCCACACTGCCTACCCCTTCGGGGAAATGGCGTGATGGTTAGTTAATTAGTTGTAATATTTAATGGATGTTTTTTTATGATTATTTAATTGTTGCACAAAATTTTAAGCATCTTGAAACACTTCCATTTGAATGCCTACGAGTCTTAATTAAGAAAGTTTTTGCGTCTTATGAAAATATTTCGATTACGGAGCTAATTGAACGACTATGCTAGAAAGTAGGAAACAAGTAGTAGGTAGTTGGTGGGATTCGAACCTAAGGATTATGATCTGGAATCCGCGATTCTCGCCTCATTTATTTATTTTATGTATGATCGTCAACGGCTTTTTTTAAATACATTTGAAAAAAAGTTAATTGTATAAAATCATAGTTACATAAATATGTTAGTACTCATATAAAACAAAAATTGAGAATTTATTAAGCCACTGACATTAATATAGGTAGGTAAGTTCCTTTATAACAATTTGTCTACGTATAAAAATACTTTGAAATGCATTTTTATGAGGTTCTTTACTCGATACTTTTTCTATTAAATGAATACTCTACCGTACTTGAAAGATTACGATGCGTGTGCAGAATATATTAGAAACGTAGGTAACTGCATTTTTTCTAGTAGGTATGATAGCTCCCTACAGTTTTACAAGATCTCAATTGGTTTTCCTCTCTGAATTCTAAACAACTTGCGAGTGCTTCAGTTAATTTTTAGTCTAAAAAAGTTAAAAAGTATAACATTTTATTTCTAAACACCTAAATTAAATATTGAGTTCAGAAGTTTAAATAAACCACATTTTAAATACTCTGTTGTTACAAATGCTGGCTAGTGCATACAAAAAATGGTTGAATATAGACTGCAAATAGGTAAAACAATAATATGTAAATTTCTCAGATGAGAAAAACTAATTACTTTCTTCCCACTTAAAAAACTTAAGAGATTTCATGTTTATACGATGTAAAATATAAAATCTTACGGGACAGTGAAAAGTAGTTCAATTCTATTCAAAATATTTAAAAAAAAAAAAAATTGGCTGAGGAAGTATCTATCAATAAAAAAATCAAGTACTTCTGCCAATTTAATGGTCATTTTATGATTATTGGTTTATGAAGATGGACCTACAAGTAAAAGTGGGATATTACTTTTATGTATTTATGTTTACATTAACCTGTCAATATAAATCATCTACATGTCCAATATAATATTGATATTTACGTTAAAAATGCAGTTTACGTCCTTGTTTGCGAATTGATCCATCATTTTAATGCATCTAGACTTGCTGCAATAAAAATTCAAATTACGTTTCCATGATAATGTGTAAATTAAGTGCATCTGAATGGAAAATGTAAACAGTTTAGCTGATAGAGTGCAACAGATTGAAAAAGATTTAAGAATGAATTACTACTACCTTCCCTTATCCGTAACTAATCGTGCATTAGGCACTGAATTGGTGTACAGTGATTGTTGATAATTTGTTACATAAAGACATGATCAGTCTTATGTTTCAGCGCTAATCTTAGGTATCACATATTTTCACATGATACTCCACATTGAAATAAATATTTCTTAAACAACATTTTGAGTGTGTCCAAATACTTGTAGACAATAAATATATACAAGTTCTGATAATAGGCAGAAATGGATATCAAATACTAGGTGAAATGGGGAATGTTGTAATACATCAAGTGGCCACTTAACCCAGCCAATGACAGGTCCTTGTAAACGCCTAGATATCCATATTACCTTCCAAACTTCTCGTCTCTGTTAAGATGTAAAATTGTAAATATTTCGTATTTATTACATCCGGAATCGAACCCGCAACCTCGTGCATCGTAGCCCAACGTGATTATAACTACAACTTATGATAATGTGTAAAAATGTTGTGGTTTTACATACGTAATTTGTGCCGTGTTGCAGTCGTGAATGCATGCGGTGACTTTTCTATGGTTTTTGCGATATTTAAAAATTAGTACTTGATATAATATTAATAAGCGCTGGCGACAAAGTCAATCTCCTTTCTATATCTGTTATACTCTACAAGTAGAAGAGACAAATAGATCACTGGGATCCTATGCTCGGACTAAAAGTCGCTTACGACACTCGGAAAGGCGAGTAATCTACGGTACAAAATCACTCGCCATTCCGAAGTGTCGCATACGACTTTCAGCCCAGCATAGGGCCGCTGCCCTGGTTTGAAAAAAGTAATTTTTCTGTTAACCCTTTACAATCTGGAGGAACCGGTGCCTAAAGACTCCAGCAACACTTAGTTTCTTATATACGAAACATACAACTAGTGATGACGTAGATGTCTAATTGATGAGACGTAGTGAGTGACGTAGGTAGGTAACTAGAAACCAATCAGACACCGCAGTATTATTCCAAGTATGGAACATTCACTATCTCTGAAATATACTTGTTTCGAAGGTAACTTCGTAGGTTTTAAGGTATGATACGTTTAATGCGAGTTGCTCTTTTAAAATAAGCTTTTACAGAATAAAAATACAAGTAGGTACATAAAAATAACAAATTAGTGGTCTTGTGTAATATTCAATCAATTGATAAAAAAATTTATCTAAAGAAATAATTCGTCGTGTAAGGGTTTAATAAAATACTTGCAAACGACTCTTTTCACATTGACTTTTATGACGGCTGAGTAATACATCTCCAAGCACCTATGATAAAGAAAATAAAACTTGGTAGCGTCAGGTTCGTGTTTATTTTCCCGAGCGTTCACTATGAAAACTAGCAACAGAAAAAAAAATATATCATAAAAATATTTTTAGCAAAAATGGAAAGCACGAGAGTGTATGGCAGCAAATATTTTTATTATTAGATTATTTGGCTTTTGGCGATGTAAAACGTCACAAAATTAGTGATATTTTGGATGAATCAAATTGTTCAACAGTTTTTATTTTTTATTGCATTCTGGAAAATTTCATCGATCCAAATTAATGCTACGGATTATTAATTAGATATGGATCCAACATATGACATCTGTTATTAATTAGGTTATGAATTAGAACGGTTTGTGATCTAGTGGTTAAGTCGCGGACTCCGCCGATTGGAATTTCTAGGTTCGAATCCCATTCTAGCACAACTTGTTTCGTGCTTCCTGGCACAGTTGTTTCCGACGAAATTTAAAGCAGCCACGAAATTGATATATATAAGTATAGTAATACGAATTCAAAGCTAATTTAATTTGTTTTCAATTCAAAACTTCAAACAATAATCATTTTACCGACCTCAACAGGCCAGGGTAGGCCCAATTACAGAGGGGAGAGCAACGACACAAACACCCAGGCTTGAGAAAATCGACTATTTAGATATTTTGTGTTCTCACTATGAATCGAACCCGGAACCTCCGTATTCGTGAGTCCAGCGTCTTAGACCAATTACGATACGGAGTCGCCCGAGCCGCCTAATCTTTTGGATTTGAAAATTAGGATTGGTGTTGATAAAAAATACTGATAAATACCATGATTGACTATGAAAATAAATCCAGTTACCACAGAATAAAAACTATCTTATTCTTATCTTGTCCGATGCTATAAAACATATACCCAATCGGTAATTCATTATTAATCGATACCGCTAACATCCTCTGCATGATATCATCATTTCCAGTTAAAAACAATAAAAATCCGTAATTAAAGCTTATTACGTCGGCGTTCTCTAAATATTTTCGCATTTAAATTAATCACAGCCTGACCCAGCCAGTGAGGAAACGACTACCTCCATTAAACCTGCTGGTGATATACCCATCATTGAAATTATAAAAGAGGCAAAATATAAACAATCCAACCAATTAAGGGCTTTAAAAAACATCCGGCGCTCCATAAACGTATAATTTTAAAACGAACAAAGGTCCACCCGCCCACCCCCACGTAGAATTAAAAACCAAAAACGTATATTTGTCCCCTTTTATAGGCAACAGGGTGCAATATTCACCACCCCCCAACACCACGGTTATCCCCCCCCCACACCACAATGTTTATTTAAGTAACGAACGTTGAGGGTTCTTAAGAAGCCAAGGTATGAAGACAATGCAGAGGAACAGGGGCTATGAACACCACAAAACAATGGTTTCCAGTGAAAACAAAAAAAAAAAAATTCAAAGAAGAGTTATGGACTCTCAAACACCATAGTTAAAAATTTATCTAGATCATAATATTTATGTTGACCGGCCTTAACGTTAATATTTGCTAACGTTTTATTCTATTTGCATATTTATAAATTAATGCTATCAATTTAAATACTTATAGATATGAACTTAAAAAAAGCTTTATAACAAACAATTTGCTATGGTATTGATAAAAACATTAGTTTTGTAAAAAGCCGCCCTAGGGCGATGAATACATAAATAAACACACCATATAAACAACCTATGTCCAAAAGCAATTAAATGCGATCATACAGACTATTGTGGAAAAAAAAACCAAGACTAATAGGTATGCCCAAATCTGAAGATTGGAGCATAAATGCAAGGCTGAGATAAGCATTAATTCACAAAAAAAAGAATTGTATAATACTAAGTTATACGGGACAATGTGGACCGCATGAATGTGAAAGAACGTCTAAAAGATTTACGATGAAGGGACTAGAAAAACAGTGGCACGAACAAAGTACTAGCAAAAACATGAAAGTGAGCATGTGAAAATTTGGAATAGGAAAACATGAGCGTGCCATGAGAAAAGGATGAATGAGCGGAGAAGACAAGGAAAAGTTGTCCAGGAAATAGTGTATTGTCGTTTCAAATCACACAAAACTGCCTATCCCTTGGGGAAATGGCTAGAAGGATATAATAAAAATATGTAAAAATAATGTATTGTGTTAATATATATGTAATAAAAAATTGTTGCAACAACATAAAAGGCAACAATCAGACACTTACCAAATTGAATATGCCGATACGAGTCTGTAAAAAAGAAAGGATTAAGCGTCTAAGAACCATAAATCGTATAACGTGAGGCACTTTTTTAGCATAGACCGTTCTGACTGAAAAGCAAGAAAGAAGGAAACAATAGTAGGTAGTTGGGGTGGGAATTCGAAGACCTAGGGATTATGATCTGGAATCCGCGATATCTCGCCTCAGTATTTTAATTAAAGTCAGAACACAAATCACCTATCTTTTTTATAAAACATATAAGAAAAAAAAGTTAATTTATAAAATCAATAGTATACATAAATATGTAGTCACACATATAAAACACAACATTGTAGAAAGTTTATTAAGCCATGACATTAATATAGGAGATAAGTTCCTTTAATGTATAAACAATATTGTTACGTATAACACTACTATTGAAAAGCCTTATAAGAGGTTCTTACTCTGAAAACTTTTTCTATAAATTAATAAACTCTACCGTACTAGAAAGATTAGATGCGTGAGCAGAATATAGTATAGAAACGTATGATAACAGCATTATTTTCTAGTAGTATGAAAGCTACCCTGCAGTTAAACAAAATACTCCATTGGTTTTCCACCGCCTCACCTGAAATCTACACTAACTTTCGAGTGCGTTCAGTTAATAATTAAAACTAAAAAAGTTAAAGACGGTACATCATTGATAAGGTTTAAAACACCTAAATTAAAAAGATTGATTCAGAAGTTATTTTAAATAAACCGACAATTAAAATAACTCTGATTTTCCAAATGCTTGCAAGATGCAATAGCAAAAAATGTTTGGAATAATAGGACATGCAAATAGTAAAACAATAATAAGTAAATTTCTCTAGTGAGAGAAAACTAAAAACTATTCTAGACCCATCTTAAAAAACATAAAGCTTTCATGGTTTAGAACATGGAAAAATATAAAATCTTACGGGACAGTTAAAGTAGATCCAATACGTATACAAGAATATTTAAAAAAAAATTCAATAGGCTGGGAAGAAATTATCAATAAAACTATTGTGTTTTTCGGACAATATTTTGACACGTAAAAATTGGTACAGACCTCAAACTCTGATGAACGCCGCTGCAACACACGAAAAAGGCAAGTACTCATTTATGTCACGTTCCGCCTGAGCCGAGTGATGCAGCGAGAGCGCGGGAACAAGCGATAGAGACGCACGGCCTATCGGCCTCCAAGCGTTTCGGTTTGTGACGCCATCTATCTCTCTCCTCCACTCCCATCGCCGATGCGTCCCCAGTAGAAGTAGACAGCAGCAGCACACAGCACAAAGTGAAAGTGAAAATAACGAGTGCAAAAAAATGATAATTTATGGAAAAAATGAAAATTTTTCAATTAAACTCCTGCTTTGTATCTATACAAAATAATGATAATATCAGTAATAAATTATTCGATTCAATTCATAAAAGGTATATTCTATTTTTCATCAATGTTTTCTTATGGACGTTATCACGTAAAATTATCGTCCGTAAAACCGACTTTACAGACAGCCAACAAAAATTTAAAAAAAATTTTATTAAAAAAACAAATCCGAATAACCATTTCAAGTTAATATATCCAAGATTATGTTAATTATTATTATTTTCAACCTGAAAATTCATCTTACTACTAAATGAAACAGAGATAATGCTTACTGTAAATATAAAATACATAATTACATACTACCACGCCAACGCAGATGTCATATAACATATGAAACGTTTTTAATATATATCAACCAATTAAATAACAAGTCGTAATAAAATTAAATTATTAAACTAGGGATTGTGGTTTTCAGCCTAGAAATAAACAGTAAGGCGTTACCCGAAACCATACACCAGTCCGAAAAAACAAACATGAAGGTGCTTAAAAAACAACAAAATATCAGGCGAAAGCAATTAAATACAAAAATACAATAAGAAAACAAACTAGTATCCCCCACACAATTTGAACAATAAATCTCTTCCTATGATTACATGCATAAAAAAAACACGGTTAGGATTATCATTAACAGTAAAAAAAAGGCGTGACTTTACAGTTAATAATTCAGAACCGTTTAGTAGGGAACGTGAAATATAAACGTAATTGCATAATCAAAATTTAATGGTTTTGATAGAAAAGGCCTGATTAAGATAAATATGACATAATAGGACTAACATATGTGACAAAGACAGAAGCATTTTGCACTGAATTAGCAAAAACTAAAACACAAGGTACGATAATAAAAATACGAACCACTATATTAAAGACATAAATACAAAAAGTAGTCCACAGATAGGTCAACTGTGTAATGCTCCTATATTAGTACATTACCCCGAGGCTCGACAGGACCATAAAAACATGAACGACCCGGAAGACGGCTCTGTGCTGTATCCCAGCCACCTCCGGGTCCCAAGCCAGAACAAAAAAAGCCAAGAAAACAAAAATCCCAATCCACACTACTCGGTCACATAAGTTAGTAGATACAAATAAGAAACAAAAAAGCACAGGGACCGGCGGCACAGAGAAAACCAAACCGCCGAAATCAACCAAGCGATGATCAATGAGAATGCCCCCCCCTGTCATCGGCGGTCGTACCAATCCATCATAAGTAACAGCGCACAGACTACCGTTCCCCAGATTATTCCCCCGCCCATTCCGCACCAAGGACCCCCAAAGAACGTCCCGTGGCCATCCCAGTCATCGCCACAGGCATTACCAACACTCCCCGCCAACCGCCTTAAAACCTCAATAACGTGACACCAAAAATATCTACAGCCATGGGTAGCACGAACTCACACCCCATTTCTTAAACTCAGCCTGAAATATCTGCCTAATCGTCCTTGCCTCTACAACTGAGCAGTAATAATTATTCTTATTGGTGAGGGTTAGAGAATTAATCTCAAACATTACAACTACAAGATAGAAATCATAAGCTCAGTTCGTGAAATAATATTTTTGTCACAAAGAAACCGTACAATTAATTAAGTACAAGTCCTTAACTTAGCAGAAAAAAAATATTTTTTTGGTACACATAAAAAAATACTGCCTTTTCACGTTACCCGAGAGCTGCTCCGAAGTAGGTACCAATAAATTCACATTAATTTATAAACACTTCAAGCTATAGATTTGATGAGAAAATATGTGAATTAATGTTAAAATATACGCAGTCAAGATAAGGGTTAAAAGAATAACGATAAAAAATTGAACCATACAATTTTTATATTCTCTATTTGTTCCATAAATTGATTTAATAAATTGATCAAATAAAATTGATAATTTAGATTTTATAAATTGATCAAATTGGAAGAATAAAAAAAACAACAGTTATCTTATCAAATTTTTCTGATAAGGCTACAAATTGGAACTTGTTCTGTTTTGTACTACACGCTCAAGTCTACAATCAAACAGTAAATTATGCTAATAACTAGGAAAGATTTGTTTTGCATTTAATGGGTTTTTAGTGAAAAAACAATTGTAATTGCTGACATAACTCAGTCGTGGGAAAACTCTATGAGTAATTGAATTTTACATAACAATTCCCATCAAATTTTATATTCATAACAGAGATATTGAATGATTACTTAGCTCAAAGTGTTTATGGCATGATTAATTCAACTTTTATCGTTCATCAGTGTCAAAAGCTTCAATCAAAATGAAACAAGATGTTTTTTCTAAATTTTTTAATTTTTCCACATGTGAGAACTTATATTTTGTTACTATTCCTACCTAATTACATTTTTTCTTGGGTGACTTTGATACTGAGCGGCAAAATAATCTTAACTAACTAACTAACCATCACGCCATTTCCCCGAAGGGGGTAGGCAGAGAGGATAGAACGCCACACCACTCTGTCCTGGCATACTTCTCTTGCTTCCTCCACATTCATACATCTTCTCATGCACGCACGTCGATTATTCCGACTTCTTACATGCCCACTTTCAAGCACTTGTTTTACTTGATCATGCCATGTCTTTCTCGGCCTTCCTCGACTTCTACATCCAGGCACAGTCGCATCATATATTTTTTTAGCCGTTCTTTCATCATCCATTCGCTCTACATGACCGAACCAACGTAAAAGACCTTTCTTAATTTTGTCGATAATGCTCATCTCAGCCTTGCATGCTGCTCTTATTTCAACATTAGTGCATCTATCATACATAGTTTTACCACACATTCGCCTGAGAGATCGAATTTCAACTGCATTCAATCTACTTTCATCCTTATTTTTCTCCACGCTTCGCTTCCATACATAAGGGTTGGTACCAGAACTCCATTATGCACTGCCAATTTAGCCTCTTTTGATAAGCACTCAAATAATCACATAAATAATCTTAATTCTTGTGAATTTTCAAGACCCGTCTTTATTTCATCACTTGATTAGCAGGGTCCCGTATAGGCTGATGTGGCCGCTCTAGAAAATTTACTTACACAATTTACAGAATGTGACAAAAACAAACACTAACATAAAAATATTTTTACATATTATCCATTAATCCTGTGTTTTGTTTGCCGAACGTTTTAGCTTGCGATAATTCATCATAGATCGCAGTGATCATAATAATATGATATCCAATAATGTCATTTCGTGACTAAGACGCTGGGCTCACACGACCAAGGTTCCGGTTTCGATTCCCGGTGTTTTGTTTCTCTCTGTTATTGGACTTCTTGGACGTTTGAGGTGGTCGACAAATAAATAAATGGCTACCTCCGCAAAATGATATTTTAAATTACGGTGTTTAGATGGGAATAAGATAACCAATTTATTGAGTACCTGCTTTTAATAGGTGCAAAGTTAATTAAGGAAGACTGATTTCGTTTCCACACTGTATTCCTTGATTGGATATATAAACAGGATTACCGCTTTAAAAAGACATGGATGAATACGTGATACCCGAGTGATTAAATTGTCACGTCGAGGTAGGCATAATATATTTATTTCCTTTTTCTACTTTACAGTGGAAAGAATGAGTGGGTTAATATCATACAGCCTTTTTTAAATGGAACAATATATTGACATGATATTATAGATATTAAAATAATTAATAAAGCCATATAGATCTCTTCTTGAAACTAGAGGCATTGCCTTTTTGGGCGAAGTTAGTTTATATTGAAAGTACAAAAATAATAATATGGAAAGTAAATCAACATATCGTAATAAGACCCGGAAAATAAAAGAATTATGTAAAAGCATCTAGATGTTTCTTTTGTGTAAAACGAAGCTATATGGAAGTGGAAAATACTAAAAATTTCAATGTGCCGAATCTGGAATGTTCTTGGCTATTTTTCCTTTAAAGCGCCCTTGATTCGGGAGTGCTTTTGAAGTATTATCCGGTGCCCACTTTTCTAAATTACATATAATATGTTTGTGCCTACCAATAATGATGAATACATGGGTAATTGTAATTCAAAATTAAATTGCACTTTAAGTCAAATTCAAATACATTACAAGGCATTTTACCTTATACAAATAATACAAAAAGTAGATATTAAAAGGTCACGTAAAAAAACATAATATTGTAAGGATAGAAAAACCTATGTTATGTACCCGAAAGGCAATTTCTTAGTTAAATAACTACAAAAAGCTTATAATTTTTACTGAAATAAATCGCTTCAAACTTAAAACACATCGTTAGCGTCCCACCTTAATGGGGTTGCTCGATCTCGTGAATCGTCATTTTAAAAGAATTTTCTGCAATCTTAATAATTCCAAATGGACAATGAACTTCGGCTATAAATTATTTAAATAAGGTGCAGGGTACCCTGTACAATAGAATGAAAGCAATAATGACAAAAATGACGTTACCTTACCAAAGTTTTTATTTTAATTTAACAGTTTATATATTACCTGTAAACAAAGAAACAACATTAAAAGTTTATTTCTTCACTATCTTATCTATAACCTCACTCTTACGTTTTGACACATGACATGTCAGAGCGTAGTGTTACCGCATTAAAAAAAAACAAAGGTCAGCGTTTGTTCTTTTTTTACATCTCCCCCCTTAGAGGAGAAAAATTTTTCCTGGAAAATTTTCGCTGAAACACTAAGTCGCTTCCGGTTCCTCTTCTTCCAGTGTACATGGAATTAGTTTTGTAATATGGAACAGATTGGATTCAATTTTTCTGTGTCCTGTATCTATCTTGAATATAGAATTTGAAATTTTTTCCTGTTCAATTTATTTCCATTTTCAACATACACCATATCTCCCACATTGAACTCAAAGAATTTTCTATTTTTGTCAAATAACTTCTTGTTATAGTCATGATTTTTTTGTGTTTTGTAGTGCTGTTTTCCTATCTATAGCCCAATCAATATGTGATTTTTCTTCTTTTAGTTCACTTGGTAAAATTGTGACATCCCTTCCATTTAGTAGATAACTTGGTGAAAAATTGGTGACCGAATGAGTGGTATCATTATAATTTTTCACACTTTCGTGAGCGACCGTTGTCCAGGCTCTCTTGTTTCCTCCTTCATTCATTCTACACCTAATTTTATTGACTAAAGTCTGGTTCAGCCTTTCATTTAGTCCATTAGAGAAAGGCGAGTTAACCGCAGTAAACACCAAAGGTATGTTATTGTTACTCAGGAAATCCTTAAACTCCTTTGAGTTGATTCCCGGGTATTGGTCAGTAAGAATCATACAATGTCTTCAGTCTCTGATACAGTTTTGACCAGTCTTATAAAGTCATTCGCACTCTGAGTCTTTGAAGTTGTAATGAACGCGTATCTGGAAAAATGATCCACCAAGAGATGAAGATATTTCTTTGACGACCTTGAACCACCGAAGCCTCCTATGGTGTCTATAGACATAATTTCGAAAGGTTTGGTTGCTGGGCCTAGGTGCGACATACATCCAAATTTATTTTGTCCTCGTGTCTTGTTTTTAATGCAGATTTCACAATTAGTGCACACTGATTTTATATTTAGAATCATGTTTCTAGCTGTATAGAAAGGACAAATTGTCTTCTGCATTTGTCCTATTCTAATATGACCTAAGTCCGTATGTATGGTTTTAAAGAGTTTGATACTGAATCCCTCTGATAGAATTATTTTTTCCTTGTTTCTATCTCTTTTTAAGTAAACATGGTGTCTTTCAATAAATTTTTCTTTTTTATTGTGTATTTCCTGGTTGGTCTCCTGATCCTTTACAATATCTTCCAGTCTGATTAAATTTACTATTTTCAGTTGTTCATCTGTGTTTTCATAAGGTTCTAATACAGGGGTTTCTGCTTAAGCAGTCCGCTTCCAAATTTTCCTTTCCTGGAGCATATTTTATTTTAAAGTCATACTGCGATAGGTAATATGTTAAATCACCCAACTCTTCATCTGTCCTTGACTTCAAATTCATGTTTTCTAGTGGTTTGTGGTCCGAATATACTGTAAATGGTTTACCTATTAACCAGTATTGCCAGTATCTAACCGCTTCCTTAATGGCTAAGCATTCCAAATATATTGCTTTTTTTCTTTTTTTGAGATCCATTTAGTTTCTTGGAAAAATAGGCTACAGGTTTTTCTTTGCCATCAGGCTGTATCTGTTTTAAAATTGCCCCGATGCCTTCTATTGATGCATCTGTATAAATATTTATTGGCAGATGTTCATCAAAAATTTCCAAAACTGGTTGGGAACATAATATAGATTTTTTATTATATCGAATGCGTTTTGGCATTCGGTAGACCACACAAATTTCTGGTTCTTCTTCCTTAGTAGATTATGCAGTGGATCTAGTATTATTGCACACTTTGGAATGTATTCGTGGTAAAAGTTTATTTTTCCTAAGAATTGTCTTATGTTCTTCTGCGTTTTCGGAACAGGAAAATTTTCTTATTGAGATCAAGTTATCTTTCACTGGTTTTACCGAGTTGTTTTGAATTATATGACCTAAATATTTTACTAAATCTGATGCAAACGTACACTTTGTAAACTTCAATCTGAAACCCTCTGCTTTGATAGCTTCTAGCAATTTTGTTAAATGTTCAATATGTTCAGGAAATGTTTTTGAAAATACAAGTATGTCATCAATATAATTGACTGTAAAATCCGTAAGCTATATTTTCTCAATATATTACCCAAAATTCTTTGAAAGATTGCTGGCGAGGTTTTTAATCCGAAAGGGAGGCAGGTCCACTGAAAATGTCCCTCCTGAGTTACAAATCCTGTTTTCTTCCTATCCTCGATCCGTAAAGGGATTGACCAAAATGCCGAGTTTATGTCAAGCGTCGAAAAATATTTGCAACGCCTAGTCTTCATCATTAAATCATCAATTAGCGGAAATGGTTGAGCTTGGGGTACCACTATTTTATTTAAGTCTCTAAAGTCGATACATAACCTTGATTTTTTATTTTCTTCTTTCTTAAATGCCAGTGTAACAGGTGCAGCAAATGGACTATAGGATTCTTCTATTAACTTATTGTCAAGTAATTTCCCAATTTGTTCTTCTATTTCTTTCTTATCGTCCATAGTACATCTGTAGGGCCTCTTGCTACTACAATACTTGTCCACTAGCAGGTCTATTCTGGCCTCATAACCATTGACTGTACCAACATCATATTTATGTCTAGCAAAAACCGATCTGTATTCGGTGATCAATGTATTTATCTCAGACTGTTGTTCTTTGTCCAAATGATTTATCTGTATCTTGAAATCCTCTTCCTTTACATGTTCATTAAAATTAACATAATATTCCTTTGTTGTGTTATATGCATTTGCTGTATTTATTGCTTCGCTGTGAATTATCTCGTCACTGGAAACTTCCACTTCCTTTTTCATTTTCTTCATCTGTACCGAGTTTTTGATTTATTTCCAAGTTCTCATTTTGAGTTAGTTTGAATATCTTAATTAAGTCCAGACCAATTAAAAAATCATGTTTGAAGTATTGTTCATCCATAATGCATATATCCACCGTCTTTTCCATATCAAAAATCTTTATCTTTAAATTTGTCAAACCATCTGTTTTTTTAACACCACCAATTGTAACTAAGTTTTCTTCATTCAAATTGTTTCCTCTCCCTTTTAATTGTAAAAGTTTTGAATTAATAAGAGAAACAACGGAACCAGAATCATAAACCGCACTTATCTCCAATTTATCATTTACTACTAGTTTGACATTTATCAATGGTGGTATTATTCGTTTTTTGGAACAGATTCATTTAATTCAGCTTCTATCACTGCATTATTAACATGTTTGATAAAATTTTTCTTCACTTTATCATCCTCTTTTATTCTAAACCAGCATACAGTCTCAGCGTGATAACGAGTACCCTTGTTTAATGATTTACATATTTTACATGGCTTCTGGTCCTCAGTTTTAAAACCCATTCTTGAGTTTTCATATTTCTTAGTAGGTATGTAACTTTTTTTATTTACCATATGCTCATACTTACTCACCTCATTGAATAACTGAACCGTATCTTTCAACTCTTCTCGATCAATTTTGTTTAATATGTATTCCGGCAAACCGGCTGCGATGAGATCCCAATGTACCGGCATCAATTGACTTCCTCATATCTAGTAAAAGCTTTTCTTTTTTTATAGCGTAATCTAATAATGAACCATCTTTATATTTGTACAATAACGCATATGTCACCGGATTCCACCCTTTGTTGACAAATGACTGACAAAATTTTCCCTTCCATTCAGACCATTCCGCATTCATAGTCAGCTTTATAACCATGGAACTATACCAATCCACACAGCTTTTATCCATAAAAAACCTGAGTACTTCAATTTTCTTTTCCTCCAATATCTGGAAACGCTCGCATTCTTTTTCAAAAATGTCCATCCATTGACCTGCATTGGAATGTTTACTAGTAAACTTCTCCATCACAAACTTGTCAGCAATATTTTTCAAGCTCTGTGTTGTTTATTTTCTTGTGTATTTTCTATCAACTTTTGTAACAACTTTTCCAAAGTATCCGTCCCTTTCTTGGCAGCTGCCGTAGGTGCACTAGTGACATTTTGATCCTGATCCAGTTCCTCTAGGTATTTATCCGCGCAAATTGTACATTGCCATCCTCATCCATATATATTTTATTCAGTTCTTCAGTCAGCATGATCCAAATTCTCCTTGTCTGGTACCTTTTCGCTAAACTGTTTTTCACTTTAGTATAAGTTGCTGTCTTGATTAGTTCTTTGTGATGGCCAACTGACTGTAGTCCGTCTGGTAAAACATAACTTTTGTTATCCTCTGTAGTAATTGAGGTTATACAACATACATTTGTTTTTTCGTCATTTCCAGGCAATATTGTGAATTCAAAACGTAGTTTCGTCATTTCCCTTGAGTTTTGACACTAGTAATGTTGTTTTATAATAAACTTCAAAAGTTGCTCTGTAAACAAAGTTTTTTTTAATTTAACAGTTTATATATTACCTGTAAACAAAGAAACAACATTAAAAGTTTATTTCTTCACTATCTTATCTATAACCTCACTCTTACGTTTTGACACATGACATGTCAGAGCGTAGTGTTACCGCATTAAAAAAAACAAAGGTCAGCGTTTGTTCTTTTTTTACATAATTATTTAAAAAAAAGATAGATTCATTCATGTAAATATTTTGGTTTGGTGGTCTATAAAATACAGGGTGCCAAATTACATTAAGATTGAATCCTAGTATTGGAAAATGATTTTAAGGCAATTTTTTTTTTATTGGAACATGATTTTCGGCCATATTTTATGTATGTTAAAGTTATCCGGGTTACCTAATTCAACCTAAAAAAAATAGCAGTTTTTTATTTTATACCATTTAGATTTTTTTTTTCACATCCTTCAGAGTAAATATACATAATTTTTTCATCTTGTTGGTCCAAATTTTTCATCTAATAAAAATAACTAATATACTTTAAATTGAATATCAATATTCGAGGTAAAATAAATTTTGTTATATTATAGGGATTCTGATATTTTGGCAATTACACATAAGAATTAACAGAATTAATTTGAACTTAGCAGAGGAAATGACATTGATAAAAGGACAAATATTGTACGCTAGCATTGTAATCAAAACAAAAACCTTTATTGAAACAATGTCTCAAAATAAAAAATATTGTAAATAAGTAGCAATTTGAAGCCTTAATTTTCAGTTATCAATAATTGTGCGTTTCATCGTTACGTGTTAGGTGCGTTTAACTAATGCCCGCTTTATATGGGACAGTTTCTTGTCAGAAAACTACACAGTTTCTTGTTCAGAAAACTGTGCAGTCTGTCAAACTTCTGTCAAAAGACACGCTAAATATGTGTATTTTTGAAACGCGATTGTAAGTTATTGTCGTATGTTTGCTCTCAGGAAATTGTATATTTAGCTAATAATGTAAATATGTTATTGGTTTTTTACGTATTTAAAAGCATACAATAAACCAATGTCTACTTAAACGTTTACATAAAAAACATTGACTGTCATGTCAGCTTAATCTGACACTAGCACACAGTTTTTCATGCAGTTTTAGCTTTATACGGGACCGTTTTCAGACTGCACAGAAAACTGTGTAGTAAACTGTCCCATATATAGCGGGCTTAAATGACAATAGTTGGAATCGTTTTCAGGGATGTAATTCAAAGTCGGAGATTACTGCATTATGAATAACTGGAATTAAAATGATTCAATCTAATGTTAAATAGGACTTCCTGCTCTTTGAAGATTTTAGTAATTATTTCGGCTGAACTTTGCCGCAATTACACAAGTATACTAACGAGCGGGCTATTAAGTCTCCAGATCTCATTACTGATTGAAATAAACTACAGGTTTTCCATACTACAATGATATTCCATGAGTTTAACGTTTTTATGTTGAGCCTAAGTGGAACACAGAAATAATATCGTACGTCTTATAATGGGAATTTCGGATTGCTTTATTTCGTTTTTTATTCACTTCTCAGTAACATAGTCTTTTGATAAATTAGACAGTATAAATTTGTTATAAGATACAATAATATATATCTAATTAATATTCACACCTACATTAAATCAAGGATAAAATAAAACTAAACCAAACATTAGCTGGACTGGTGTGGCGTTCTATCCTCTCTGCCTACCCCTACGGAGAAATGGCGTGATGGTTAGTTAGTTGGCAAATATCTTTGCCAGAAAGCAGGAATCAAAATGTAGTCGATTGGGATTCGACTTGGACTGGACTCGGGTATTTTTAGCAGAGCGAATTGTGCTTAATAATTGGGTATGTATGCGAGACACTTCAAACAGTTATTGGTTACAACATTTTTAGTGTGATCCTTTTACATAAATGTCCTCTAAACGCTTAGATATTCATATTCCTTTCCAGGGCATCTTTGCCTCTCTTGAGATATCAAAAATGATAAAAGTGAAGCGCATAATAAGCATAATCGCATATTTTTTAAATGTTAACTAGACATTAATTCTCTCATTCTTCTTAAGCCCCGCTATATACGGGACAGTTTTCTGCGCAGTTTTCTATGCAGTCTGAAAAAACGGTCCGTATACAACGAAAACTATTTAAAAAACTGCGTGCTTATGTCAGATTTAAGCTGACATGACAGTTAATGTTTTTTATGTAAACGTTTAAGTAGACATTGGTTTATTGTATGCTTTTAAATACGTAAAAAACCAATAACATATTTACATTATAAGCTGAATATACAATTTCCTGAGAGCAAACATACGAAAATAATTTACAATCGCGTTTCAAAAATACACATATTTAGCGTGTCTTTTGACAGAAGTTTGACAGACTGCACAGTTTTCTGAACAAGAAACTGTGTAGTTTTCTGAACAAGAAACTGTCCCGTATACAGCGGGCATTAGACCAAAAATTGATAAGTATAGGTTCGCTAAATAACGTTTTCATGCGAACTGTTAACGACTTGTCGATAGTTTCTCGGGTATCACATTTTTTATCGCCTCGCAAATTGCCAAGTATAACTTTTATCGATGTAGTTACGTAGTAACGATAGCGCAAATGTACCAAACGAGTATTTAATAGAAACAGGGCAGGTTCTAGATGGCGAACAGACCAACCGACCAACCTTCAAAGTGTATCGATGTGTACTTATTTTATAGATACACGAGTATGTATTCCGGGGAGCTTGTGCTTGAGAGACGCGAGATTTTCGCGTCAACCAAAAAATAGTTTTTAAATTATGACACATTTCTAACGCATAATACATATACAAACAACAGTTGCTGTTTTTAACTGTTTTTCAGCTCTGTAAAATGTGAGAGATTGATGCTATCGTCCAGCCAATTATATTAGAGCCACGCCGCGTGTCGCAACGCCTGGGTTTGGAATCGATTTCATACATTTTGTGTGAATATGAATATATTAGACATGTCCCGCGTGTTGCCGACCGATCTGACGGCACGCATATCCCTCGATTTCGATCGGCGTGGGATCGGTGGTGGGGGAAGCGTGGCGACACGCGGCGTGGCTCTAATATAAATTGCGGCTTTATGTGCGTATTTTCTGAAAGTCCCAAAAATTACATTTTTACCACAAAATTTCATCTGGCTCAATATTATTGTTTTATTTAATTGCATATTTTTCGTTCAAATCATCTTATTATCATTGCAATAATGCTGTTTTTTAGGATATTTTTCAAAAATTACCCGTTTAAAGCCAATAATGATCTAATATAGCTCGGTTTTTTCTAAACTACATAAACTTTCAGTCTGGAACACTAAAAGATAAAAGTCATGGGTATTTTTTTACAATAGAATGTTGTATAATACTGCAACCCCATAGAGTGTAGATAAGTATCTACTGTTAAATGTGCTATTTTAATCATTTTCCTTCAGGATTATTTTTTTTTATGTTCAACTTTGAATCAAACGCTCTGGGCGGGCAAAAAAATTAAACCAACTTTTCGCGAATTTTAAAAGCTCTTAATTTCAAAGTCAACTCAAGTGTTGCCCCCCGCCTACAAGATTTTCTACTACTGGAAGTGCATTGCCTGAACATCACTTTGCTTTTAGGGCGAGTTTCGCTTGCATAACGGTACAGACGCATGTTAAAATGGACCTTGTGACATCGAACAAGTGCACAGAGAACTTATAAAGAAAGTAGATTCAATGGACTGGTTTTGAATAGTTACAATGAACACGTGTTTTTGCATAGAGATTAAAGACTTAGATTATTTCTAGTTTGATTAATAAGAAATTGCAATGTTCAACGCTAATAAAGTATAATTTAAATCTTGTTTATTTAGTTTTCCACGATTTATGAAATGAAAACCTGTGTTTTAATTATTATTCAACCGACTCGTTATATTAACAAGGCAAAAAAGGAAAATTATAATCGATTGGCTCCGCCTCGTGGTGCTGTGATAAGCACGTTGGGCCACCATGAACGAGGTAGTGGGTTCGATTCCCGTAGGGAGCCAACATGAAATGTTTATTTACATATGAGTTTCATGTCTATAAACTAGCCATCAAAAAATAGATAATGGAGGTGGGTCGTACACAAATGGATGAACGGATCAGGCCAAGTAGATAGTCAAGGGGTTTTATGACTTTAATTTAGATCATATACTTACCTATACATTATTCGCATATATTTTTAAAATTGTTATTGTCAAGTTTAATTAGCTGTGCTGAAAATTTAATTGATATTTTATATTATTGATGTTGTTTAATTGAAATTAAGATTTAATGTAGAATATTTTCGTTAGAAAAAATGTAAAACGTTTCCCTCGGCACGGGATATCGAAAAAAATATTGTTATACTTTTAAAAAACTCACAATCTACAAGTTCAAATAAATAAAATAAATATAATATGGAAAATGGTAGGATAATTAATTGCCGAAAAACAACACGTCCAAAACTTATTTAAGTACAAATATTATTTTTTGGTAATGCTCATGAAAATGCTTACGTTTGTAAGACACATCAAAAGATAGATGAATAATTTCTTAGTAATTTAGCTATCAATCATTACAGTAAGCATTTTCCATAGTTAGTCCATGTTTAACAGACAATGTTCTAATTTAGGTATCTTTAAGACAAAATTCAATTTAACTTTGAAACAAAACTCTACGAAAAAATGCGAAATTAATGCTAGTAGATTATCACGGATTTCAGGATACAGGGGCTTTAGTACCGACACACCTAGAGATTGAATTCATCATTTTGTATGAAAAATCATTGCCATTAGCGAACGTTAATTTCTTCTTTGTTGCAATTATTTTCCATACGAAGTGATAAATTCGATCTCGATGTCTGTTTATGCTAAGCACCCAGTTAATGTTTTTCTGGGTTATGATGCCGTGTATTTGGGTTTTCTGATGTGTTGCTGACTTGAAACGGTACAAACTACTAACAGTTAATCCCGCCTCGGACCGACCCAGGCTGGGTGCGAAAGTTCCCCACAAAAATTAACGTAAAATCAGTAAAACTCACTTAAGACTTTAAAAATAGTATTAATGTGTACAAAATGTGTTGAAAATAGTATAAATGTGTACAAAAATTATCAATGTGCCGTGTTATCTAAATAATTCCAGCTTAAATTGTAAGAAAAGTATCAAGTTATAACGAATACCGATCTCGGCATACAAAATTTATGGAATGAGACAGTTTCGCAAAGTGCTGGCAATAATTTGTGATTATGTCAGTAGCTGCAAGACAAAAATCTATCTCCCTACAAAGTTATATCCGTTTTCATATAATCCATCATTATAACTAACTAACCATCACGCCATTTCCCCGTGGGGATAGGCAGAGAGGATAGAACGCCATATATATGACGATAGACTTCCTTTGCTTCCTCCACATTCATACATCTTCTCATGCACATACGCCGATTATTCCGACATTTCACATGACCACTTTCAAGTACTTGACGTACTTGGTCAAGCCATGTCTTTCTCGGCCTTCCGCGGCTTCTACATCTAGGCACACTTGCATTTAAACTTCTTTTAGCCGTTCTTTCATCACTCATTCGCTCCACATGACCAAACCATCGTAAAAGCCCTTTCTTAATTTTGTCGATAATGCGACCTTTGTAAATGAAAATTAAAATATTTTTTATATAACGTTTTAAATCTGTTTAAACTGCAGGACGCTAAAAAAAATCCCAACCGTCTATGCGCTTGGCAGCTGCAAGACGCGTTGTGATCCTCTTTATTGTAAAGCGCTCTTGAAGCGATTTCTCGCTAAAATGGCATTATCCTGAAATACATAAATCAATCACACATAAGACCAGTTTCACTCATCAGCCTAAAAGATGAACACTGTAAAATGCACCGTAAGGTCGGCAGCATAGAAAAGTTTTATTGAGCTGTGAAATTAATTTAATATTTCCAGCGTAGGTACTTTTCATTTGCGTTTACATCATGAGGTTATTTCTCACAATGGCGCTTAATAAATTATATTATCACACTATCAAGTTATTATTATACTATCGACAGATAATTTAACGAAGTATATTGTGGGGGAATGTGAAGGCCGTCGTATTTATATTAATTTACCTACCGAGGTGCATCAAAGTCGAAAAGGTGAACTGATAAGTTGGTCAGATAACTTTATACTCGATTCAGTTACTTTCTAATCCGAATCATCCCAAAATGGCCCCAGCCGCGAGCTATAAACTCGTTGAACCCTAATAATAATCATACAGATACAGAGTTATACTTTGTGGAACTATGAAACATGATTCATGAAAACCTTGACAACATTAGAGCATAACCATTTGACCATTTGACATCTCAACAGAGACGAGAAGTTTGGAAGGGAATATGGATATCTAGGCGTTTACGGGGCTTATGACCTGTCATTTGCTGGGTTAAGTGCCCCTTGATGTATTACAACATTCCCCATTTCACCTAGTACTTGATATCCATATCTGCCAATATACAGTAAAATAGCGCGACGCTTCACATGTGAACACTCTCTGTCATCTATTGAGAAAATTGCTAAGCATTTTAGCAGAAACCTTTATGATTGCAAGTGAGATTCTTACCGAATTATATCACCTACTAGGAAACGCCTGAAGATGAGATGTCAAATTGTAATTATTAGCCCGTAATGGGTGAAATCCAGTTTTTGTCTACAAGAATTTGGACACACTTAAAATGTTGTTTATAACTGTAATGATTTAGATTTCCAACTCACCTAAAAAAAAATGTAAGTATTAAGCAAACATTTTCTTGAATCGGCGTGCGTGCATGAGAAGATGTATGAATGTGGAGGAAGCAAGAGAAGTGTGCAAGGATAGGGGTGGAGTTCTATCCTCTCTGCCTGCGTAATAGTTAGTTAGTTTAAAACTAAAAATGCATATTAAAATACGAAAATTGACTGAATGTTGTTGAAATGCGATTTCTCGAGTGAATGTTTAGTAAGACTGTGTATGATAGGAGTACAAATGTCGATATTAGAGCAGAATGCAAAGCTCAGATAAGTATTATTAACAAAAAAAGAAAGGTCTTGTACGATAGTTCGATCATGTGGAGCGAATGAATTGAAAATGAACGATTCAAACAAGTTATAATGCAAGTGTGCCTGGACACTGAAATCGAGAAAGACAAGGCACGATCAAGTACAATTCGCATTATTTTTAAAATATCCAAGCACTTTCGTAAAAATCTAGAATTTTTTACCTACTATAGGGTTAATTCACACTCTCATGCTTTGAAAAACATTTTTCATCTCCTCTGAAATATCATAAAAAATTATTAGTCAGTTATGTACACACTTTAAAATAAACACTGACCTGTACACAAGTAATATGTCTACGTACTCAGCAACTAACGAATCGATTTTGACAGCTTTTGTCACTTGAATGAACCGAAAAGTCAACATTAGTTCCATGAAATCATCTTCTATGTAAATATATGAGAATCATCGTTACTGATTATTAAATTACATTACACGTCTGAAGCCTTCACTATTCAACAAGCCTTGCTTCGACGCAAACACTTACAAGTTTTTTCATAATCATTACGGTTTTTATCACATTAGAATATTTGAATGCCAAACAATCATCATAAGTAGGTACTATGTACAGCACTAATATTTATTTTCTCAACGTATACAGAACATTCACATCTCTGAATGTTCCAGTTACATTATATATTATACAGATAACAATGACTTAATACAAAGTTATTTCAGTATTTACAATAAATAACATGCTCTACTTATAATTATGCACATAAAATAACTAAAAACACAATGAATGAAGAGAGAGAGAGAAAAAAAACTTTAGAAATAAAACATAAAAAATAAATCAATACAAATTATTAAGAAGAAAAATATATGTACATAATATTATATTCCTAATAGTGTATTTTTTTTATTAACTCAATTGTATCAATTTCGGACTGCTTTAAAATAACTGTGCTAGAAAGCAGGAAACAGGTTGTGCTGGAGTGTGTAACGTGGAGGATGAGAGACTGACCTTATTTGCTCTTTATCCCCCGCGCTCACCAGCTTCGCTCAGTCAGTTCGAGAGAGACTCACAAAATTTACCAAGAGTACATGGGGATTATAAGACCACAGGTTTCAGAATGTAAATAAAAACAGATTTATAGAATTTCAGTGTGTATACTACTACTATCCCTTATCCACACCCTATGGTGCATAGGGCACT
Source organism: Micrasema minimum (assembly GCA_022494985.1). Lineage (NCBI taxonomy): Eukaryota > Metazoa > Arthropoda > Insecta > Trichoptera > Brachycentridae > Micrasema > Micrasema minimum. The sequence continues at coordinate 43,314 of JAGVSP010000304.1, forward strand.
GCATCGGTTCACCAAGTGCAGTGTATCCTGATCATTTTTAATACATGAAGATAAGGTGATCAGCCTTACGCTTCAGTACCAGTCCAAGGTATCACACATGAAATATTAATATGAAAATCACATATAAATCAATATTTCATGTTGACGCCCTACGGGAATCGAACCCGCGACCTCATGCACGGTAGCCAAATGCGCTACCACTATGCCACGAGGCGGACATTAGTGTGTATAATATATATAATGTAAGTTTGACAAGATGCTTTTATTTGTGTGAGGCACGGTAAGAATATATAGGTAATAAATTTAGTAAGTAATATATAGTAAAAAGAAAGAACAACAAATATTACAAACTTAAGTATAAAATCCACACCAGTCAGAGCCATTCATACTTAAACTTATAAAATAATGATGCGTAGAATATTGATGATCGTAGCAGTGATAAATAATATAAAATGCAGTGAAAGAGTATTGAAATGAATAAAGTATTTTTAGGTTATAGGCTGCATCTTGCGAATTTACAGTAGTTTATGAAGAAATGAAGAATCCAGATATAGTTATTGTGCATTTTCCATCATCAGGGAATGCACGCTGTTATAGTTAATAAATCTTTCCAATAAAGCATCTTGTTGGTAAAATGTCACATGTGGTCAGCATTTCAATCACATGTGAAAAGCAGATTACGGATGCAATCTGTGTTATTTAAAAGCACCGATCGGCCTGGGACCAAGGCACATAACTCCTAAACATCGATCCGTGTTTAGGGTCATCTAAATTTCCAATATTATGTCAAATATATTCACTCCGAAGAGTAGTGGATAAAAGGAGAGGTAATAAGAGAAAAGGGAATTTGACCTGAAAAAAATTAGAGAAACTATGCTGTAAGTGCGCAGTTTGATTTTGGATTGAAGTTAATTTTAAGATACGAAAGCACTTACGGTTTACGCCATAATTCCCTCGTTTAATTTGTGCCGGCTAGGCTGGAATATGAAGACACGTTGTCGTTCGCCATGACACCTGACAGCTTCCAAAAAGAAAGCAGAGAGATAAACTAAGCGGAATGACGTTTCGCTTACCATAGAGCAAATTTCTGTGGTAGCGAAAAAAGTCAGAATAAAGGGGTCAAAAGTTAAATTTCTGTCCTAACTTGTTAAATCATCTAATTGAAACACGATTTAAAGTCGGATCATACATGTAATGTTTTTATTAATCAATTTTTTATAGATTTTAGCGCCAAATTGTGTATTATCGGGAAAAATTCAAAACTTATTTGAGAAAGTACCATCCGGTCGAAAAGCATAACCTTCATGAATTATTTGACAGGATTACTAAGCGGACGCAACGCTGATAGAAAGTTTACACGCAAATCCAACTTCGTGTTATAAAAACTCACAAATGGCTAGTCAAAAATAGGTTCAGTTGACATTTCCGGTGCAATTGCTTAGACTTGGCGATTGAATTATCTTCTCACGATCGGATCGTTATGAACGATCAAAGATGATTGTTTTGAACGTTGAATGATTAAATCGATAAATAAATTGAATTTGTTTTTCTTTATTGGAACAAGCATATGAATACAGGAAGTAAAATTGAACATACATATGGGCCGAAAAAAAAACAACTTAATATGCTAAAATGTTTTACGCGCCTTAATAACGACTAAGTGACAAAATAAATGTAGTCCCTATAAATTCCCCTAGATCGCGTCTAATGTGCATTTTTTTACATACCTTATCTTATTTTTAGTACATCAATCTCTATAATTAAATAAAATTAAACTTATATCTAGATCTAGATTTGATTAACGTTTTGGTGAATTTATTTTTATTAGAAATGTAAGTAAAAAAACTCCAATATACCTTTTTAAAATCGTATTTATCAATATTTAAACTTGCACGGTAAGCCTTTAGACTTGCATGTGCTTAGTACTCGTTGTATTTTTTTTGCTACCACCTTTAGTTAAAAAAAAATTGAGAATGCAAGTACACTTTTTCAAAATCGATTATGGTATTTCCCCGAAAAACAGTTTGAAGTATTTACAAGTGATAATTTTTTAGAAGTTCTTTGGCTGTCAATAAATCCAGAATATCTGGTAGAGTCTTAATTTTCGACCACCTTGATCACATTATTGTCATTTTTGTCTTTTTAATTTTTATTATTTCATTTTATTTTATTTTATTTTATTTCATTTTATTTTGTTTCATTTTTATTTTATTTCATTTTATTATATGTACTGTATCAATGACGATGCTAAATAAAAGGATTATTATTAAGTATCAAACATGTGAAAATCATAATTACATATTTAAAAAAATTATTGTTTTTGAAGAGTACCAGAGTATTGAGAGTATAACAGCCTTCGATAATAGCGGATAAAAGTTTCTGATTTATTTTTTCTCACCCCACTCAATTCAGGATACGAAATACAAAATATACAAAATGCAAAAGATATACAAAATGCAGTCCTGCAATTCGATCCAAACACGAACTCATTAAATGATTAAGTGCATAAAAACCGCGACGGGTACCAACAAATAACAGTCGGGACTGAGTCTTCATCAGGGCAGGATCATTAAACTACCGATGCGGATTTATGGCTGAGATACCTTGTTATTAGGCCGGCACATGGGAGACTATGCGGAGTATGGACGATGCAGATCAGACGGGAATATGAAATAATATATACACACATGCGATGTTGGGTCATCGGTTTACTGCTAAAACGTCGCAGTCACAATTTAAAAAAAAAATACATTCGTTTTTTGTGCGTTTTTCTTAGCGTTTTTAGTAATGCAAATATTTGTCTTATAGGTATTCTTAGCTACTATTATGTGAAAATTTGTTTGAAGGATTTCATTATATATTCGGTTTTTCAATTCTACGTTCGTTCAATGTTTTTAAAAAATACATTTTTTTATAGAAACGATTACCTACATTCAGACAGATAATATCGATTTTTTGGGCATCAATTAATATTTGTCGAGTTTTCATTTGTAATTTGTACATACATATAAGATAATCTTTTCGTAATAAAATATCAAAAAAAATTTGTTTCACAATACCGCATGAACTACCTTTTTTTTTAAATTTATGAACCTACTAATATCAAAGCGAATTTTATTGATACATTAGGTAAATCATAATTTTTAAAATTGTTATTTAAAAAAAAGAAGAAAATAATCGAAATGTCTCTTCATTTCGAACAAGAATTCACTAGAATTTTTATTTTTTAAATGTAAGCTTCCTATGGTTAATTTCATAACACCACTTTCTATCGAATTCCACCGTCTAAAGACTTCAGCACTTATGTCAATACACGAAACGTGTGACGTAGAGACATCTACGTGCATGTATGTGATGATGTAGATGACTATTGATGACGTAGTGAGTGACGTAGTGAGTAACTAGACAAATCAGACACGGTAGTATTTTTCAAGTATGGAATGTCATTTCTCTAAAATTCTTGTTCGAAGTATTTTCAAACACCTTAAATTTAAATAAAATTGTGACTTACCCCTTTCTGGCTGTATATTGTACATTTGCATTACTTGTGTATTCTGGTAAACTGTTCCTTTTTTAAACGTGCGTTCGCGGACTTTCAGATTGTTCTCCGAAATCGTTAAAAATATCTCAAAAAACGTTATACCAGTACTATCGTGAATCTTCAAAGCAAATTGCAATTTTACTACACACAGATTAATGTGCAAATGTGTTTTTATGAATAATGAGATATTGTGAAAATATACTCTATTCAATGAGCATACTAACTATTAATATTTTGTATTTATGATGATACAAGCGTTTAATATTACAAAAGAAATATATATGCGAATAACCGAAGAAATAATTAAAAGCAACTACTATAAATACATTCTTGGATTATCTTTTTAACGTTTAACTAAATGCATACTATTTTTGATCAAACATTATTATTTATGTAAAGCTCTAAAATAAGAAGGGGATCTTAAATTATAAAATTTATAATTATCTCTTTAATAGACTGAACAGATCAGTATCCATTCATAATTTTATATGATTTAGCAAACAAAGTAACGATTTATTTGTTTATTTATTTTATTTCCTATTCATTATTTATGTTCAAGTACAACAAATACTCGAAAGTGGTCGTATAAAAAGTCGGAATAATCGACGTGCGTGCGTGAGAAGATGCATGAATGTGGAGGAAGCAAGGGAAGTGTGCCAGGACAGAGTGGTGTGGCGTTCCTCTCTGACTACCCCTTCGGGAAAAGGACGTGATTGTAAGTTAGTTAGTTAAATAAAATAGCCACCCTATCCTTATTTCCATGCATTAGCCAATTATGAACATTCTTTTTAAATATATTTAAGCTTATGAAGGTTTTGAAGTTCCTTGGCAGAAATGACAAGACTGAACAATTTTTTTTTTTATTTACTTAAATTTACGGATAAAAACCATAATTTATAATATTTTGGTATATATTCTTAGATTCAGTGTAGTTTAATACAATTAACGTGATACTGCTTTATTATTTTTCATATGTATTATTATACTCAATAAATTATATTCCAAAAAATTATATTATGTAAACACTATTCGAAATAATTCTCAAATCTTCATTTATCTTACAAGTATTTACCTAACTTAATGAACTCTTCAACAAAATTTAAATAACAACTATGGAACCCCCAAAAAATAATAGACCCTTGAAATAAGAAAACTAAAAATAATATAAAGTAACAACTTGAAATTTCATTATATAAACCGTATAGATTCAGCACTTATAATTTTAGAAAAAAGTTCTTATTGATTCTGCCAATTTCGACGTATTAAGTACCCACACGTGAATAAGTTTTATATTGATTGTACATACAAGGTTGCACTTAGGTATTCTCCTAACATTGTTTTTTTAAATGCTGGATTTTAGTGTTAACGTCTAAACTTGCAGTCGGAAATAAATACGAGGACCCAATAGATTACAAAGAATTTGTATTTTTTTTTGTTTTGATTTGTAATTATATAAATTTACTAGTATCGTACACTGCTGACAATCCGTCGGCAACTTGCGTCGAAGCTACGGGACAAGGACCTGACTTAGATTGATGCACCAGAACTGGCGGCCGATCCCATGGCTTGGAGGCAGTTCGTGTAATGCATATGTTCCACATATGTAGGGAGCGTATATGGTATGTTGATGATGATGATGATCTCAGTATTGGGTTCAAAATAGAGGGAAATCATGTTTTTTCATAAATATGTCAATCTCCACACTATGATGTTCCATACTTTTTTATTAAAACAGTAAAACATTTTAAAAATAAAAAGCCATGAAGCTGCCTTACCAATTTGCAAATCCCTTTTGTAATTATTTTGAATATCATTATTTGTTCACTTTAATATGCCCAATATTTAACTATAGGTTTATTTGAGTGTTGATTTAAAACCACAGCGGCATATTTTGAAATGCAAACAGATATTTACGTAATTTTCCAAAATGCAATATAAATATTTGCCTAAAGCTGCAATCTGCGTAATATGTATTTACCTACAGTAACCTCTACCCTCTAATTATACTTTTCCTGTAAACGATCACACAACAAAATAGCATCTCAATTGTATGTTTGTACGAGTATGTACCTATTAAGAGAAGAAAAAAAATACATCATAATGATAAAAAATACAAAAATCTCACAAAAGCACGGTCATTTAGCTTGTAGGAATACAAAAATATCTTCAATGAATTTTGCCTTGAGCAATTTTTTTTCTCAAGATATTTACTAATAAATTACTTACGTACGTACGTATACTTGTATATGGAGTAACAAAATTCGTAGTACAACCAAAAAAATGTGAATTTACATAATATTTGGAGTCGAATGTGTAATATTTGAATCTGAGTTTATTTATTTTTTCCTTCTCGTAAAAGCTTTCATAAGTACCTACCTACCCATCGCAGATTAAGTAAAATTGCACAAATTCTTACTAAAATTCGCTTTTTGCTATTGTTTTCTTTATCAATAGTATTAATTTGAATAAATAAATCATATTTGATAACAATTTGAAAATTTTCAAAAACAAAAACTTTTCACTCAATTTTTTCGAAATTATAAGTTTTATTTTTTTGAAATCTACTAAATGGACTCCAAACATGATGTAGATTCACTGGTTTCCCGATTGTATATCGAGTTATTTACACGGTGTGTAGAAGGTACAACTACCAGTAATTATTTTTAATCTATAAATTCATATCTGTAATCTAAACAAAATATGTCTATATTATTAATAAAAACTTTAAATTTTCTATGATTACTATTTTATATTATATTAATTATTATTATTTTATTGTACACCAATCGCTATTGTAAATGCATCAATATGATGATGAATATGTTTTATATGGTATGTAGTATGTAAAATATGGTGTGTAAACTTGCATCAAAGCATTTGTTCGGTAGGTGGGGTACTTGAAAACTTCGTTTAAAAAACAATGGATTTTGATGGAGGTGGTTTTTCAAAAGGCTATTATTAGCGCATCTCATTTTAGAAAGTAAAAATTTCCTAAGCCATTTACTTAGTGTCTTTTAGAAGAAAATTATCAAAGACAATGTTGTATTTTTTCGCACACTTAAGCCGTTCTCATCAATTCATATTCTGGCAATAATGAGATATTACTAGATTACTAGTCATGTCGGCAATTAGAAATTAAGCCAACTAATTGTTTTAATAATTCACTAATTTCATGTAACACTAATCTGATTAACACAGTTACTATTATATAAACAGTATTACAAGCATGTGATTATTTTCTCTAAAAAGTAACCTAGGAGTATTTTTATTAATAGAGACATTAGAATTCATTGTTCGCTCGGTGAATGATGTATTGTTAAGGCGAGGGGAATTTTTTTACAAGGGAGCATCGTATGGAAGGTCCAGTGATTTAAAGGAATTTTCTTCTACTTAGGTACACACATCGCGATTGTAATCTTTTCGTTTGCCTAAGGTAGATTTTATTGCTGCTGTATAGCGTATATTCACAATTCATTACCTAGGTACATTGAGTCTTTAAAAATTTGCATGATCACATATCGTATTGCATCAGTAGAACTAGATTAGAATTTAAAGAAAAATTCTACACTGTAAGCCTTTAAAATTCATAAAATATTACCTACAAAAGTACAGTGCCTATTGTATATAGTAAAAGGAAAAACACAACTAAAAATTAATGTCGGTAAATAATTTTATTCATTTATCTATTTATTTATTTATAACCGCCGTTATAGCTTTTACAACATGTTTTTTAAACATAATATACATATTTACAGAGTATATAATATACAGAGGAGCATGGAGAGGATTATGCTTGGAATAACATTAAGAGACCGAAAAAGGAACAATTGGTGAAGCATTTTTTTTTAAAAGAAAAGGAAAATACATAAAAGAAAACATCAGTTTTAAAAAAAATAAATAATAATATACATATGAATATAAATAATAAAAATATATACATATACTCATATTATACATATAAAAAGAACACAATAATGATAGACAAATCATTCATTTTTTAAGACGCAGGACACGTTATGTAAGGATCTATATTTTAAATATATTATTTCTAACGCATAAGAAGTGAGGCGATTTCTCGCGAAAATAGCGCTTTATAAATCATCCTTGAATAAATAAATAAATGCCTTAAAATATTTTAGAGATTTAAAATAAGCAAAATAACACGGAAATCACTGAAAAAACTGTTGTTTTAAGGCTGCACTTAAAGCCAGTGCGCAGCGGAAAAAATTGAAGTGTTTTCAAAATGATATTTCGATTTATTTAACAGCCACAAAAGTTTTTAAAAAAAAACATATTTTCTATGGAATAATTGCCTTTTTTTTTTAAATGTATTAATTTTACGGGAAAAAATAGCGGTGAGGCTTCATTTTCGGCATTTTTTGCGAAGTGTTTTTGGTTCCAATAAATCAATGAGCGCACATTGTGGAAGTAATTTTTCTATCCAGATAAAAATACTTCAAACTCAATCTGGGTTGTTTAAATTACATTTTTTTTCTTTTCCTGGCAAGTTAACGACATTGGCGGCGTCTGATATCCGATTTACAAGTATATGGATCGCTTTATTGGAATATATATATTATCCCCCCGCGATAAACAGCTATCTTTACACCAACTGAAATAACTACTGTTACAAAACAAGTCTGCAGATTGCGATCGGTATTCAGTATCGGGTTACTGCCAAAAGGTTGTATGTTTGAATACCCGAAATCTGATACATACGGAGATTAGAATTTGTTAATAAACTTAAATTCATAGAAGCATTTAATATAAAGCTTCTTTTTTAAAGTTTTTTTTATGTCTTTTATTGATACCGTAAGTCAATATCGAATGAATTATTTGAAAGATTTTAAACAAAAAAGTGACTTTATTGTGATTTCAATATAAAGCACCGATTTTTTTTACTATTTTGTAAAATACCTGATGATCAGTCTTTCGTTTCAGTACCAGTCCAAGGTATCACACTTCTTCTTCTTCAGCATGTTCGCTCCTATGTGGAGCATGTGGACATCACTAGATCCCTCCAGGGGACCCTGTCACCAGCCAGCTATCTCGCCTCCTCCCACGTCAGGCCCGCATCCATCAGATCCGCCAAATACATCCGTAGGATGGTCATCGACGGTTTTCCAGGATGGCGGGATCCTGCAGGCGTAAAGAAGAGGCAGCTCGGGTTCAGGCTCTCCCGAGGCGTCCGGAGTACATGCCCAAGCCAGGTCCATCGCCGCATCTTCACGACTCCAGTTATTGGAGGTTGCTGCGTCCGTTCCCTAACTTCAGCGTTGGTTATGAAGTCAAACCACCTAATGCCTAGAATCCTTCTCAGACTCTTGTTCTCAAAGCTCAACAACTGAGCATTCTGAGCATCTGTGGGGTGCCAGGATTCGCATCCATAAAGGAGCACCGGCACAATACAGGAATTAAGGAGTCGGCATTTTGTTTTGACCGAGGTATCACACATGGAATATTAATGTGAAAACCACATGTAAAAAAACATTTCATATTGACCCCCTACAGAAATCGAACCCGTGACCTCATGCACGGTAGCCAAATGCGCCAGCACTATGCTACGAGACGGACAAATTAATTATTACAACAACAAAAATTGACAACCCTGTCTGTTTACGCATCATTTGACAAAGATGACGCCCCACTTTTGAAGTTTTACTCTATTTCATTTTTATTAAAATATAATAAATAATATAATAAATTTTTACTCTGCTATTATTTTTTTTGTGTCGTTATTATTGTTTTTACCTCTATTTAATACGATACATGAATATTGTCAAAACTGTTATTTTTTTTAACATGCAAATCATCTTAACAAAATATGTTTAAATAATTGAGTTATATGTACTTACTAGCTTGTGGCGTTAACCCTTTAAATAAACATGTTTCAATAGTAACAAGATAATTACCTTTTTTTTGTAGCAGCTACTATAAAAATAAACCGCTATTTCTATTTACACTGAACCGCTAAAATGTGGCCGTAAAATATTTCCATTCTGTGATTTATTTTAATACTGTATCAGCTAACTGAAGATTCTGTAGCTGCTGAGTAAAAAATAGACGAATATTAAGACCTAAAAAATGCTCACGGACATTATTATTATTATGGATAATTTATGTAGCGCCATTTTCGTATAAATATACCTCAAGGGCGCTTCAAATTTTGAATTCAACGGGTCGGGAAATTTAAAGTGAGTGAAAACATAAATTTCTGAGTAGAAAATACCATTATCAAAATTAATCAAAAGATTTAGAGAACATATTATAGGTCCTAAGTTTCTTTCGAAACATCACTTCACTCTCACAGTTGCGCACTTCCGGTGGGAGAGCATTCCAAGCCACAGGGCCTGCAACCGCCAAAGCGCGCTCTCCAAATTTTGTGCGCTGATTACGGATCGGTACTAAAACCCTGCCTATAGCTGTAGATGTAGCTGATCGAAGTGTGAGACGTCTTTCAGCTAGTTTATCTGGAACGCAAAGCTCTTTTAAATACTCTGGAGCGGCATCATGAATGGCTTTGGACATGCTGTGGACCAAATCCAAAATCCAAACCAATAATCTTTTTTTAAAAGAGATAGGCTATTTTCTTTATGGAAATTCCATAGATCGATTGATGGTGACGTTTTCGATCATTCAATTTAACCTTTTTATTTAGTCATTAATGAAGAGATAGAAGAAAGTTTTTATCCAATCAAATATATCATTTGATTGATACTTTATTACAGTCACGCTCTGGACATTAATTTTAATTAATTTTACAGATTTTTATATTTTTTTACACCCCAAGCACATTCATTGTTACGTAAAAACAAGTTTTACTAGCACAACTAAACCTACAAGATGCCGAAATTAACAACCCGCCCCCAAAAGGTTAACACCCCTTTAATTAAAACTATTATGTATAATCAACTAGTAATAATTTAATACTCTTTATAATGGGGGAGGCGTAATGAAGTATTCTTAATTTTAAGTATTTTACAACTGTTATTGTTTTATGTAATAGTTTGAATTATTATAGGTCTACTGTAAATCGGTTCAGTGATCATTTTTTAATTTTTATACATAGTATACTATGTACTTATCTTGCAAACTAAAGCTCATTGCTTTAAATCAGTGGTTGAAATTCTAAAGTTGATTGTTTCGAAAGAAAAGCAAAACCAAGCTTCGGAAACGAAACTAACTTCGTATTTATAAAACAAATAATTAAAGTGTCAACAAAAGACGAAAAAAATGCCTGTTCAAATAAATTGAATTGTTTTTTGTGTGACACCCAAATTATTTATTCTTGGCAGAATAGAATTGATTATTTTACATCGGTGACAAATTTAACTATCTAAATCTAAACTGCGAAAAAAGTTTATTCGGCGTCCCAATAATAAACCAGAAATTACAAATAAATATTGGTGGCTGATTGAATCCGATCTCTCTTGGGTGGGATAGTGTAGTTTCAAGTGATTTCCGACATCCGAGTACGAAAGTACGATAACCATTGATTTATTAATACACTTAGATATGAACCGAACCCAAAAAATGAATGACACTTTCAGCTCCGCCAAAAACTCTGCCATAAGCGTGTTGAGTATTTCTTTAACCGCCGGCCGGGTCGGACGTCCAGAAAACAATCCAAAATGCCTTCCTGTGTCGTGAAACCGTGTAAAAAACCGTACGGGTAAAATAAACAAAAAAGATAGTGTAATTTTCCACATGTAAATGTTTTTTTATATTTTTTTACATAGCCTTAAATAATTAATATTCAAAGAAGTTTTCTTTCTAAATAATTGCGAACAGCGCGTCCACAAGAAAAAAAAGTCATTTTAGATGGATCGTAAAATTCATGAACGCTCCTCATAAGGAACGGGTTAGTTTTGTATACTGTTACTGTAACCCTATATATAGCCCACACCTTTTGCGGTGTGTGGGCGGATGCTTGCCGGTAATCAAAGGGCTCTGATAGGTCGACCCGTGTAAGTGTATTGGTATGAATTAAAGGTGCGGAATCTTCGTGTCATTTAGTTTTTCTAAATAATTTACTCTGCAAGGCAGATCTAGGTGTATTAATAAGTCAATGATGATAACCTATCCGAAACGGAGTTCGGATTTGTTCAGCTACTGTTAATTTATTCGTAAACCCTTAAAACCTGTTTTTATTCGCATGAAATAAGGATATCGTTTAGACATAGGAATATCATTTTTCTCCTTATAAAATTTCATACAAATTTCTAACTCCTAATAAATTCACACCACAGAGATTCTGGTTTTGATTACGGGTAAGATCAGAGTGGAAAAGTGTTTTTTTTGTAACTAGTGTTCTCTTGTAATTGGATTTTAGTGTGTTAAACACATGTTTTAAAAATATACAGTGAATTATTTTAATAAAACATGTCATTAACTTTTATTTGTTATTTTTTATATTGCAAATTTACTCAAATAAATCATTACTTTTGTTATAATTTTTCACTTTGATCTCCTTAAAGCGTACGTACCTATTTTTTGTTTTGTGATTGACAAGAAATCGTTAAAAAGCGAATGAAAAAAGATTTAAGTGGGCGAGAATCTTTTATACGTGAAGTTTAATCCAATTATACACAGACGAATTCACAAAGGAATCAATCTGAAATCCTGTAATAGAATCACGAATTGATAAATTAGATTCAAAGACGGTACCTACATACATGTACCTTATTACTATTATTTGTATCTTTTGAATTAATGAACGATAAGGATTTTAATTCGAGTCCCATATTTCAATGGTATAAAAATTTAGTTACATTCCACTGTCTATAAAAATGTTGTGGAATTTTTGTACTGATAAATTGTGTCGACGCCGAATGATTAAGAATTGTTTATCTAAATTTTTTAGTCGAATTACAGATGTTATCCTATGATTTATAGTATTTTTATTGAATTATTTGGGACTCTTTATGCTTGATAAGTATCCATTTTTCAGTAACGTATAGTCCATCATCAATATAACCCCTCTGATTTATAAATAGCTAAGTCCGCAATCGATATAGCATATGTGCATCATCAATATTTTTTAGCCGTACATCCAGCTAACTCCACCATTAATATAGCCCCGATGATTTACTTATAGCTATGTTCATCGTCGACATAGCCCGACTGATTTGCTTAAACCTAAGTTTATTTTTCCTACTTATTTACTAACAGCTACCTGACCAAACAAATCTTCGACAAACAGACCGCTGATGACAATATTTCGGATGTATTCGGCGGAGCTAGTGGATACGGGTCCAACGTGAAGGGTGGTAGAGATTTGGCCGGCGATTGAATCTAGTGATGTCCCCATAGTAGCTAACGTGTCAAAAAAAGATGTCTATCACTGATTTAGCCCACTGGATTACTTACAGGAAAGTTTATCATTGCTTGTAACATAAAGAGACAGAAAAAGTAACGATTGGATCCGACGCCAGACACAGGTCTGCGACGTGGTAGAACGAATTGATTGGTTGAAGTGGAAATGGGCCGGTCATACAGCCAGAATGACGGACGCCAGACGAAAGCGACGTGGACGAAGATGGACGAAGTGGAAACGCGTTCTAGAGTGGAGACCGAGAGACCAGAGGCCTCAAAGACGTCCACCGAAGAGATGGGTGGACGATATCAGGAAGATTGGTGGATGGGGACGGCACAGGACGGGAGGAGAGGAGGCGGCTGGGGGAGGCCTATGATCAGCAGTGGACCTTCACGGGCTGAAGTGATGATGATGTGATGTTGACAATGAAAGCCCCACCCTTTCCCTAGACTGCTTTAAAGACTAATGAGTCTTTTTTCAGTCCAGCCAACTCTACCGATTTTTTCAACAAGCTAAACTGCGATTTTAAGATTGTTAGTGTGTTAAAAATTCGGATGAATTTACGATTATGTACGCGAACAAATGCTTTCATTGTACCCCTACCACCGTCTCGGCTTATGTATTATAATTGTCATTGTTTCCATCACCCAAACCAACCAGAGTCGGCCTAAACTAACAGTGGTAGGGATGTTAGTTTCTACCCCGATCATTATTTATTTGTAATTACAACCACCCGTGTGGGGACCGGTATCCCGCCTCGCCAGGCCCCCCATCCCAGACTTCCACCCGTGCATCCGCGGTCAGGGTCCCATGGAGGGGAGATTAGGAAAAAGAGGGGAGGGGACCGTTGACAGTCCCTACAATGTCTACAATAGATATAGCCCCACTAATTTATTTACAAGTTTACTATCGATATATATCCCCACTGATTTACATACAACCGAGCCCATTAAAGTAAATGAAATAAAGAGCATCTCCGGTACTAAGTCGATAATTTTCAGCACAAACAGGAACACGGATTCCATACACCCCGCTGGCCGAACCTGTTTCACTCGGAACGAGTTCGCGATAATAATTATAGACCATTTCTGCAAATTCCCAGAGGGAGAAAGGAGATGTTTTCTCTCGTCTGACATCCCACGCATACTTTCATAATGTGCCGAACCTTCTGGGAGTGGTTTGATGGTTGAGATAATTAAGAGCGCAGTCGAAAAAGTGTGGAAATAATACGTATAGTCTTTCAGTTTTCACATCGCTTTACCCCCAAATAAAATCTGGCGTACTGTGATAAATGTTAGTGATAAAATCATAACTGTATCATGGAAGCATAATCTCAAATTCAAGGATGTGTTTGTTCTAAATTAATTTACATTAATAAATCTGTGTCATTTTCAATATTTCTTAGATGTCCAAGAATACTACTTTATGAAAACTGTTTTTATAAATTTAGTTTATAAATTGCAGTTAAAGTCTCTTCACTTATATATTTCAGGAAGGAATTTTTCATTGTCCTCTATGAATCTGGAAGAACCGTTTAAAATACGATGCGAAAGAACTTAAAGTTTGCTTAAAGAATGATAAACAAAAAACAATGATTGATGAACAAAAAGTCGTTCCCTGACATCTGTTTTCAACAAAAACTTTAAAAAGAATATTTTAAAGACATAAAAAAAGCATTTATGAGATCAGTTAAAAAATTTAGATGGAAAAAAGTATTGTAAATAGCTGTAAGAATTTTTTTATAGCTAAATAAAAATGCACAAACAAACAAACAAATAAATTTAGTTTATAAATAAAATCGTTAAAGTCTCTTCACTTATATATATTGCATGGAGAAGATTTTTTTATGAATCTGAAAGAACCGTTTAAAATACGATACGAAAGAACTTAAAGTTTGCTTAAATGAATGATAAACAAAAACAATGATTGATGAACAAAAAGTCATTCCCTGACATGTCATCTATTTTTTACGTTTTGAACAAAAACTTGATAAAGACTGACTATGTTAACTGAACAAAAGTCATTCCCTGACATCATCTTTTTTACGTTATGAACAAAAATTGATAAAGACTGACTATAAACATAATATCAAATAATCCACTATAATACAATAGTTCCTAAATCGGGTAAAAAAGGCAGAATTTCACTAACGCGATTTAATGCAATTGAAAAACACACAAATTCCATTAAATAACAAAAAATCACAGATTTATAGACTCACCTCTTAACCCAGCATTGTGCAAGTACTGGAGCACCCAAAATTCTAAATCCAATAATGTACAGCGCTAGAGGCGATAGAACATTATAAACGTGATGTCACATTGTATGGAAGATAATAAATTTTACAATCGAGCTACGAATTTATTACCGATAATTTTTGGGGAAACATGTTATAACTTACAACTACTAAAACTTCATTATTATGAGTAACAATAAACTGTTAAATAGTGATGTAACTGACATTCGGACTTTTCAGCCGATCGGTTTTTCAAACATATTTTTTTCATTTTACTTACAACTGTTAATTATTGTAAATAACAATAAAACAGTTTATTTGTGAAGTAGGTACGTAACTAAAAAGTATTCGGATTTTAGGCTCATCGGATTTTCGGACTTTTTTAAAACTTTATTCTCGTATTAAATTGAGATCGTGAACATTATGGTGGGCCACTTATTCTGAAAACCGTTTTCATCCTACAAGAATGGTATTTTAAAAATTCTGTTTTACTGATGATGCTGTCAATAAAAACAGTAACGTGGGTTAAAACGATTTGAATTTTAGCAGCCTCTATCATGATTGAAAAATGTTTAATGAAAGCCCCACCCTTTCCCTAGACTGCTTTAAAGACTATTGAGTCTATTTTCAGTCCAGCCAACTCTACCGATTTTTTCAACAAGCTAAACCGCGATTTTATCATTGTTAGTGTGATAAAAGTACGGATGACTTTACGTTATGTACGCGAACAAATGCTTTCATTGCCCCTACCACTGTCTCGGCTTATGTGTTATAATTGTCATTGTTTCCATCACCCAAACCAACCAGAGTCGGCCCAAATTAACAGTAGTAGGGTATGTTAGTTTCTACCCCGATCATTATTTATTAGTAATTACTACCACCCGTGTGGAGACCGGTATCCCGCCTTGCCAGGCCCCCCATCCCAGACATCCACCCGTGCATCCGCGGTCAGGGTCTCAATAAAGGGGGGATTAGGAAAAAGAGGGGAGGGGACAGAACGCATGTGTGCATCTCACACTATCATCCTATCTGGCAGACACTATTTCATACGTACGTCCCCTGCCGTACCCTATCACAATACCTATCCAAAGACCATCCGTACAAAAGAACTGCTATAAAATATGCTTTCAAATCATTTGTACCTGGTGGAGCTTAAATTCAGGCTCTTAAACTCTCACCTTTCGCGACTTCTAGGATCGCACCTAATTCTGGGCTCCCACTTTTTTCCACCACCACATTAGTTTTTCGGCCGATTTCCCTTAATTTTCCCATTTTAAACAAACGAAGTTATTTTATATCTTATTTATTTTTGAAATATGGTATCTCAAGTACTGATGGCTCGGAAGAGGTTTAGAGGATTTCAATTTTAATGATGAATGGAATGGATCGAATTTTTAAATCCACCACAACTTGATTCCTATTTTCAAACTCAGGCTGCTTAAACAGTTTTAAAAATAACATTGAAAATCGTATATTCACATGATATGTGTAAATATAATCTGAATATTTTATTTAATTTAAAAAAGTAACCAATTTAACACAATTCGCACTCTCGACTGCATTTTTCTACAGTTTATTCATTTGGCTGATTTAAATAACACTATTTATTTATTATATCGATCACAAATGATGTGGGTCACATCTCTACTAACAATACAATAAAATTGTAAAGAGCTTTGTAACAAATTAATGGCTATGACACGCTTTGTTTGGTGGGTACATCACTAATACTTTGATCCGCTTAATTTTTAATGATCAATAAATAGTTTGGCATATATATTAGACTGGGCTGGTTTGATTTAATACGAGAAAGTTGTCATTGATAAAAAAAAAGTTGTATTTCTTTGAATTAAATCGGAATATAGAAAAATCGATGAAGTTAGACATGAATTTTTAGCTTTCGTACGAAAAAGGGCCCGCTTAATTTATTTTTAAAAACATTAATTTTCCCTAAAAAGTGTATTCATCAAATAACCCTTTTTATTATTTATCGTGTCGTCGATGCAAACAAAATATGGGCCATGTGTCTATAAGCACAAGACGAGATAGGCGATAATAACCGTGCTGAGTGTTACGTTAAGTTAGTTAAGTTAAGTGTGTTTAAAATGACTAAACAAAAATAATCAGTTTGTAATAGTTGTAAAATTAAATGTCATCAATTAACTAAGATTTTTTTCTGTTTAGTTACATAAAATTAAATATACCTACTAGAATGGTTAATCTAAACAAAGCTGTCAAAATTATACTATATCTATTTCTCACTATCTAATACATTTGAATCATTTTGTTTCTCTCAAACAAGTTGAGATTGAGATAATTGTCTGAATCTTGACATGACAAGGAACGGCAGAAAAAACCCATCTACGTATGTAAAATAAACATTATTCTTTAGCTATCATTAAATTATCGATCAGATAATCGACATCAGAAAGCGCTCAAAATTACAGGGCGCTATATATTATGTGTAGAGAATATTTAATTATTTTTTTTACTATTTAATCAATCGTGTGTTTTCCCAAGTCAAGTCCACGACTTGTAGTTCTGATACAAACTGTTGACGTCCTTGTAAAATATGCAAAGGCTATCGTGTTAATTTTTAAATTGTTTTCTGCCGAGAAGTAAATCCTAGATTTAATTCCCGCGATATCAGCTGTAATTATTTAGAAGAGTCCAACCATACAATGCAAATTATGTTCAAAGCATGATCTAAAAATTTTACGAAACAAGATGACAGCCTTTATCAAGTTTATAATAAGGTGTTGTGGGAGGCTTCACACTTGCTTGATGTATTGTATATAATATAATATATAATTACCCACACATCTCTGAATTAATTCAACGCGAAATTGATAAGCCGTGTCAAATAGCTTTTGATATTAAAAATCCACCGGCAAAGATTAAAGGCTAATAATAGTGAAACACAATACAGTAATATCTAAAATGGAGACCTGTCGCAGTGTAAAAAACCGTACAACCAACGCTCTGGGTAATTTGAATCAATCAGAAACAACTATGGCTGAGAATGAACCAATACGCCAGCTACGAGTATAATCGTCACCGTAACTAAAAAAGTGGTACTTAAGAAGTATGAAGCAAATTATGTTAATACAGAGTAAGTTGCATTATATTACTCTTCGGGGAATAATGTTAGAATATGGAAGATAAATACTTGGAAAACATCATTGACAATTGGGTACTCTCCGATTTTCTATTTTTTATTTCAAAAATTGATTGAAAAATAACAATATCAAGGGATTTATTTATTTATTTTTACGATGTCATATGAATTTTCTAGCGCGGTTTGAAATAGCGCTTTTTCAAATCGCTCGCAAAATCTTCCATTTGGCGCGCATGCGGGGAATTACGTCACATCAATGTGAGCGCTCACTTCGTAATGAATTTCCCGCCTTTATAATGGACGGGTATGACGTCATTAGCCAATAACGGGCGTTAAAAGTCACTCGTAATTTCGTGTTTTTTAAAACATAAATTTATAAATGAAAACAACATTTTTGATCATTGTGTTTTATATCGTTGGAATTGTAAAAATATACTTTAAATATTTATAACGTTTTCAAGGATATTCATGCTATCGAGAACAACCCTATTATCCTCGATTTCTAATTTAATCAGCCAAACAAAGCAATAAAATTAAATTTTAAGGGTGAACGAAAAATGGAGAACTGGTGAGTTTGTACATTATGACTCCTTTTAAAACAATTTAACTATTTAAAAATTAAAAAATAAAAGATAATCCCGGGAGAAAAAATATAGCGTAAATATCGAAGATTTCAAATTTCCAAAAGTGCGATTTTCTAAGTCTCGTTTTATACACTTATTTGTTTATATTTATATTTTATGTTGTGCACACAGTGCTATGTTTGGTACAATGAACTAAGAATTTTCAATTTGAGGTAACATATACAACATAACACCAATTACGTGGACAACACAATGTACAAGACAAATTTCTGAAGACGTGAAGTGAGCAAACAAGGTGGTTATGTTATGTCATGTGTATGTTGTGTGGAGTGTGGAGTGTGGTGTATGTGTTGGGAAATCTGAATATTTAAGCGCAGGAGACGATAAGTAAAGAGAACGAGGATACCGCCGTCCTGGCAAACCGTCGATGAAATACAGGGCGTCCCAAACTTATGGGACATGAAGGGGAAGTACCTTAAATATCGTAGATAGTGTATTTTGCTGAAAGAAGACTTTATGTTACTTTTAAAAGTTAGTAATTCTGCATTCATAGATTTTTCTAAAAATTACTTGCTTCGTCTGGGAATCGAACCGACTTAGTTCTTTTTAAAATATTTTAAAAAGTATGCATTCAAACAGACGCTCTCATTAACTGTTCCATTTTCAAATTTAACAACAACATTATTTTTGTTTTAAAATTTGCCTTCTGTCTAGCTTACAGAGGACATATTGAAATACTAAGTTCTATCATTTTTATCTACACGTGCACTTATAATAAGGAAAACTGTGTTAGTATTTTATGAAGTGGGTACTTATTTACGAATAATCAATGCTATCTTTGGAATGATAATATCGCTACTTTTCTTTTTTTTGACATTTAAGTCGAATCGAAATTCCCCCAGACGAAGCAAGTAATTTTTAGAAAATCTATGAATGCAGAATTACTAACTTTTAAAAGTAACATAAAGTCTTCTTTCAGCAAAATACACTATCTACGATATTTAAGGTACTTCCCCTTCATGTCCCATAAGTTTGGGACACCCTGTATACTGTACTGATACTATGAAAATGTTTACCCGCCTCGTAGCATAGTGGTAGGGCATTTGGCTGCCGTGCATAAAGTCGCGGCTTCGATTCCCGAAGGGGAATGAAACATTTATGAAATGAACATGAAATATTTATTTACATGTGTTTTTTATATTAATATTTCATGTCTTGGATTGGTACTGAAGCGTATAACTGATCATCTTACGTTCATGTAATAAAATGATCAATACACACTGCACTTGTTGTACTAATGCAGTATCCTCTAATAATAACAGTAATAACATGGGACCAAGGTAGCGGCGCACACTAAACGCGGCCTAAACTGGGATTTATTACTGAAAAGTACGACAGTAAAAAAAAAACTTCCACTCTTATGAATGTTATGTGTTTTTTATTTTGCTTCCGCTATTCGCTTTAGTTATTCTGAAAAATTTTATTCCCTTTATTTTTTTCATACGTTGTTTTCGATTTCTATAATTTGTTTGAAGCTTTGTGGCAGTCACCAAATCCGATAAATCAATAATATTGAATAGACGAATCGACCAAAATTTTGACGAAATATTTTTTCTCGGCTTACTCCACTCTTGCTTATGGCGCAGAACTTTGTCTACGTCATCAATACTCACCCACAAATCGAGTTCAATTTGGTCTACAACACGTTAAAAGAAGCAGATAATACATTACAACCAATTAAAAGAGGCAATATCATTACTGGGTCGTCTGTCAACAATGGTAGGATGTTTTTATTATTTTGGTGAAGTGCCAGAGAGTTTTAAGAGGATTCTGTCAGTTTTTCATGGTCACCAAGCATTGTGGCTGTCATCAAATTGATCTGATGGATATCCGTGTTATTCGCTCGAATGATTTCAATGTTGAAGAACTTGTGGATTTAATACGTGGTGGAATAGGCCGATTGCATTATTTTATATTTTAAATGCATTTAAATATTTTTTATTTAATTTCCAGATATTTTTTTAATTATTTAGTGCGTCTGGATGCAGAAGTCGAGGAAGGCCGAGAAAAACATGGCATGATCAGGTACAACAAATAATTGAAAGTGGTCATGGGAAAAGTATGAACAATCTACGTGCGTGCATGAGAAGATGTATGAATGTGGATGAAGCAAGGGAAGTGTGCCAGACCATAGTGGTGTGGCGTTCAATCCTCTCTCCCTACCGCTCGGGGAAATGGCGTGATGGTTAGTTATTTATTTGGTTAGTTTAGTTAAAAAAAAAAAATAATAACAAAACGGTCGGTAAATCGGAATTTTAGTATGCGAATTACAATCGACCATATACTGGATTAGCAATAATATAATTATTTTATGGACGTAAGATAACTTTCAGGCAACAGGATCCCGGCGTCTAAGACGTCCACGACAACCATTTGGCAGTTTGCGTCTGAGTTACAGTACGTGGATCTGACTAGTGAAGAAATGCATCCGATTAGATCATCCTACGGTTGTATTGAAAAACAAAGAGCAAGTAGGAACGTATGAACAACTCAGTAAATCTCTTTAATCTTTTTCGATCTTCGATTTTACTGTCAATTAGAGTTGAGAGGTTGCGTGACCGAGTAACATGTGATTAAAGAAAAGAACTTTTCTACCATCTTGTATTTCTTCTGAAGTTTCAACATTCCCAGCCTACATCCTTGCGAAATAGCGGAGTGTTTCGATGAAAAACGTTGGTAATCAGTTTACAATTAAATCTCAGCGAGGATTTTAAAAATAATTGATAGGTATCTTAATAGAGACGAGAGGCTTTGAAGGGGATATGGATAATTATGCGTTTACAACATGAAATGGATAAGGTAAGATCGACGCTTACATATCCATATTCTCTTCAGAACTTCAAGTCACTGACTGTTGAGATATAATTTAATGAAAGTCCACCAAGGATAAAACGCTTAAATGTTGTTAAAGGGTTTTTTGAAAGAGCTAAGTATTAAAACCATGAGCATATACAGTAGTGGCATTAATTGTGGAAACTTTTAGTAAAATTAGAATTCCTTGTGTGATGTAGTAAAAAAATCTGTTCCTTTGCACTCAATGATTAGTTTTATATTTTTATTTATATTACTTTGTGTTTCTACTTGATATTTAACGTATTTAAGAAATGTATTTATTGTTAATTTTTTGAAAAATTAAAAAATCAATACCTGAGTGTCGCCGAGGCCATACGATTTCTAGGTTTTGCACCTATGTGCACAAGCAATACAAATAGCCACATCTTCTAAATTTAACCAATAACAGGGGGCATGGGGTTTTTGCACCCACCAATCAGGAGGGGTTTTTAGCAACAGTTACAAAATAATTTCATCATTATTTTAGTCAGCTATTGTTTTTTGAAGTAGAAAAGACCTGCGCCACATGAATTGAAGTGCAGTGAAAATATTAGTATGGCTTTAAAATAATGTTTTTTTGCAATCACAACCATGCTAATATATAAAAGGAATTTGTAAACGTAATAGTACGAATCATAATACCAAAGCAGTCATATTTGGCTTTGATTGCAATTAAATCAAAAAATTACACCAAAGTTTCCACAATTAATGCCACTACTCTTTACATGGCTTTCGAACCTTTCATTGCATTGGCAGGTTAAGAAATTAGTTTCATTTTCAAATAACTTCATGCGATGCGAGGTCTCAGAGGCCCCTGGTCAAGATTGATAAAGAAAACGTTTTTTTTATTAATTGATCTTTTTATTTTTAAAATCTGTCATTAAGAATTCGTAATATCATGAATAGCCACGGTTATGCTATATTTTTTTGTAATAACCAAAAAACAAACCAATTTTGTAATCCCTTAATTTAGGTTATGAAAATTGGGTTACACTAGACTTGCGCTTGAATGTACAAAAATCTCGTTATTTTCAGTTACATTTAGTTACATTCTATACAAGTCTGGCAGACGAAAATAACCTACAGACGAGCCGTAGGTAGTGTCAAACAACTATCCTGATTTATAAAGCATGGATTAAAAAAAACAGTATCAGAATTTAATTGATAAAGAGGAATTTGTATGTGAGAATGTTTTTATGTACGTATTTCTTTATTTTTCATCCTGCCTGGGTGTGTGTGGCGCCTGCTCGCCGCTTTTAAGCCCCATTATCTAAATTGACCTATTCCAGATTGTGTTAAAAATAATAAACGTACCCTAGTTAATAAAATAAGAAATAAGCCAAGCCGATGTCTTAACAACTCACGACTTAACAATTACTCTGGGATGCTATTAGAGTTTTGACTTTGATCAACTGTAAGTAACAACATACTCACCATAAATAATTTAGTACATTGTTTTTATTAAAAAAATTTAGAAAACTTAAAACATAATTAATTATTGATCTTTTTACTTTAGGTATTGCAGGACAAGATATCGATTTCATAAAATGCTGTTTTTACTTCCGTAATATGTAAAAAGAACAAAGAAAAGGAAAAAATACGGGGATTTTTAAAAGCATTAATGATGTTTTTTAATTTTTTGATAATGTATTGATGTTGGGTTACTAAATTAAATTAATCTTTGTATGTAGAATATACTTTAATAAACAATGTAAAATGTTCCCCTCGGTTCGGGTTAAAATATGTTAAAAACAAACACTGTATTTTGAATATTATATTTTTCACAAAAAAACACTCTGAAACGAACGTAAAGTGTACAGGCTTGTGACCTGTCATTAAATGGCCATTGATGTAAAAAGTGCATTATCATGATGTCGTTTAGTACAAAAATATCATATTCTTTCAAAGATAATTTCACATTTTGTATTTTATCTGTCAATCTATCGGCAATTTTACTTTATTTCAACTTTAATAAAGATTATATAATGGATAGGATCCGGTTCGATTAGGACCAAATATATTTAAAAACAAATGATTGTATTTTGAATATTATTGATATCACAACAGAAAAACTCTGGAAACGAATGTGGATCAAGAGGTTTGGGCGTTTACAGGACCTGTCATTGTCTGGGTTAAGTGGCCACTTGATGTATTACAACATTCCCCATTCCGCCCATCATCTGAAGAATAGCTTAGGAAAAAACCATATATGACAAATTTCGAAAGATCTATTAGTATGAATTATAAGAAATCACAGAACGCTTCACATTTGACGACATTTTTTTCATTGGTGACACCTGTTGAGAATATTTCTAAGCATTCGGCAATCAATTCTTTAGGTGAAGGTAAGATTCATCTGAATTTACTTACTTAGAAGACGCCTGAAAGATATCTCTTGAATAGACGATGATTTTATTTTAGTCATTTTTAACCACTTAATTTCTCCAACATTTTGAATGTTTACAAATACTTGTAGACAAATTACTGAATTATACCCATGACTGGGCTAATCTTAAATGTTATTTATATTTAATGCAACAAGAGGTTCAAATTTCATAATATTAGAAAAGAAAAGAGAAGCTATGTCACAGAATCGTCTAATAGTCTAATGTATAAGGGCATTAAAATGTATGAGGAGATTCCTGATGAAATAAGAAATGAACAAAATGTAAAGTTATTTAGGGTTAAATGTAAAAAATATATGTGTGAAAAATATTAGTGTAGGTATCGTATTATAGCTAAATTGAAAAATATATAATAGTAGTATAAGAATAGTAAGGAAAAAAAAAGAAGTGTAATATAATATTAGTCTATGTAATATAATATTAGTATTACATTTATCTAATATAGAACTTTATTAAATAAATGTAATAATAAAAATAATAAAAAATATATTGTACCAAATTACCACCTGTTTTCGAAATGACACGTTATACGGTCTTTAGAAGAATTGAATTGAAAGAACGATGTTTTGTACTAAATAGACAATGATTGTTATTTACGGTCATCTTATACTAAGTAGAGTCCTCTTTTTTTTCATGTGGCGGTTTTATTTCCCGCTCATCTGTGTTTTACGGCTGCAGATGCTGCACTAATGACTCTTTCCACATATCCCCCAGATAGCAAAGTAGACTCGCGGCTCCAGCATCTTACACGCGGAATTATATTTAATGACAAGTCTCGTGAATGCGAACTAAATGCAAGCGATTTCACATCTCTACAAAGCAGTAAAGCTTGTACGATGTGGATTTAAGTTTAATTTTTTTTTTACATGTACAAACTTTAATTACTCTTTTCAAAACATGTAACCTTAATTTTGCTTGCAGAAGTTTGCACGCGGAAGGAGTTTCGTAAATATTGACAGCTGAATTTTGTGGTACTTGAATAAAAGCGCTTTTAACACCAAAATTTGTCATCATCATTGCCATTAAAAAATTAACATACATGCATCATTAAATCTAAACTGCATATTTTCGGTTAGCGTTTTTTGGATTACCCACGATACAAATTTGGCTTTGCCTTCAAGCTAAACTACTTAGCAGTTTTAAATCAGCATTTGCTCTCTATTACATTATGTTTTTTTTAAAATACATACCTATACATTTTTTCGTAATATTAGATATTATTTAACAGAATGTCCGCGAAAATGAAAATAAACGAAAATATATGAAATTATCAGTATTTGAAAAATAAGGTTGTCTAGATATTTTTTGAATACTGATTTCGTCTTCTTTTTTTTCTCTTCATTAAGTATTTTTTTTCAGGCAGTCTATTTGAAATGCGTGGGATTATACATATATACATGCCCTGGTCCAGTCTCCGTAAATTTAGCGCTCTCTTCTCTATATATTTTCCTTTTATTTTTCAATCCAATGCATGACGGATCCATTGCATATCGCATTTGATATTTTACAATAGAATAACTCATTTAGGACAATTTAAAAATCGGCGAAATCAGATTAGTTCTAACATATGTAAATCAGTTGTAACATTTTGCTTTTAGATCACAAAATAAACACAATATAAAAAACTTAATCAAGACACGTGGCATAAAAATGATACAAATACCAAAACTAAGTCTTCTATCAAACCAGGGCAGAGCCCAGATTACAAGCGTAAGTTCATCGATATGTATCGCAGTTGTGAAGCGTATATGATCATAATCGGTATATTTCAAAGATTTTACCAATTACGATACGTCACAACTGCGATACATATCGATGAAGTAAAGCTTGTAATCTGGGCACAATTAAATGGTTATGTTTGCTTCATAGGTACCTACGTAAAGATCGTACAGAAATTACGAACTTCAGGAATTATGTATCCGGATCGAAGGACCAAAACTATGTTTTAAAAAAATGACTGTATTTTTTGTTCTTTTCATTTAGCTGTTAGTATTTTCGACACTTCATGCAGCGTGTAAACGTTAAGAGGCATTAGGTATACTCTTACCTTGATTCAAATGTTTATTTTACTATTCTCTAAACGAAACTAAGCCCTCAGATATAAATGTATAATAGAATTTCAGGATTAGGTTAAAATATCTTATTCTTTACATACTAATCCGTGTACACTGAGGAATGATTTACAAAGCGAATATACTTACACATTTTGTGATAAGCATAACCTTTTCTTACCTATACGAGTAGGCCATTAAAGTATTAGAGAGGTACAATAAAATATTTATTGCTGGTTTTCTTGCTACGAGTAAAATAATACAATTGTGTGAATAAACCTTTAACCTTGGAACATCTATCTACGAGTTTGCATGTTTGTGGTTACTTAGAAATGCTTGTAATATACATACATTAGGCTTAATTACTAATTCAAGCTGAGAGAAATTATTGTGAGATGCTAAGATAGTAAAAAAGATGTCAGGCTAAATTAAAGTTTTTATGAGATGCACTCTTAAAAAAAACTTGCTGGAATTTCATACATGAAGACCTAAAACTATAAAATTTAGTTAAGGGTTAATGCGCATTTCATACGGGACCGAAAACTGTACAGTTTATTGTGCAAATTCATGTTCAAATAACTGTACAGTCTGTCATTTGTTATGTCAATATGTTCATTTTTAAAGCACGATCGTAAGTTATTATTAAATAGTTTATTTCTAAAAAGGTCATAATTAGGTAGTAAATCGGTTGCAGAACTTAACTATGAACTTTTTTAGAAATAAAATTGTTACTTAGGATGGCAGCCCAGCGCGCTATCCTTACACCAAAATAGGCGGACAAAAAGGTAAATAAATAAATAAAAATTGATGTATTTATATCATTTTGATGTCATCATCATCATCATCATACCATATCCGCTCCCTATATGGAGCATATGGATTCCACAAACTGCCTCCAAGCCTAGCGATCGGCCACCAGTTCCAGTGCATCCTCCCAAGCCAGGAAAATTAAATACACTAAAATTATTTTTTACTTAAACATTACAAATTAAAGCAAAAATCATGGAATTGAAACTGATTTTATGTTCTTGAAGCTTGAGAACTTGAAGCAAATCAGAAGGTCAAGATGTGAATATGATTAATGCTCATGAAGAGTGTTCCCAGTTGATTAAAACGTGCTCCGGGATAGTAAATTACCTTTTCCTGATTACAATGTTGGTATGACTTTGTAATTCGCCATGTTTTCACACTTGGAAATTTAAAACTGTCTGCAAGAACCTTTACATAGTCACAAATTGCCTGCATTTATTAACTGCTTTAGTCTAGTAGTAATAACAACAATATTATTTGTTATCTGTAGAGCTCAGAATATTTTTAAATTACAAAAATCAGATATTCCAATTTTCTTTAGAAATAGAATTTCCGATAATATAGTATTTTGTATGTATATACATAAATCAAGTTGTGAAATATTTACTGTAAAACGTGACGAAAACTAAGAAAATTGCCCAAAATTAAAGAAACAAAAGTTTTCAATAAATAGTCACTCAATATTTACTGTATGAAAGTGATAATTCAATATTATTAATTTATACGTGCATGTTTGCTTATAAATTTTTTAATTATACAAGTAATCATTATTAAACTGATCATTACAGTGTACAATAAATCAGATGTGTATTTAAATCGAATGAGCATTATTAAATAAATAATATATTACCTTAAAAAATACCACCCACAAAACACCATTAAGTCAATAAGTGGGAAGTTACATGTGACACATATAAATTTGAATCTAAACACCTAGATCTGCAATAAATTTTACTATGGGTAACTTCAAAGTTACATTTAATGCCATTTGCTTAAAATGTCTTATTTGTTGGTTGGTGGAGTTTTAGGTAGCTTTATGGTTAATTTTTATTTCGTTTTTCAAGTGTTAATGGACAATGAAAGTAGGTTGTACATTTTATTTGAGTAATAGACAAGGCTTCTTTGACCAAAAGTACTATTATGAATTTTTGGTGATTTTTGTAGCATCATGGTTGTTTTTTAGTATGTTATTGGGTTCTGTAGAGAATTTTTTATATATGCACATATTAATATCACCTTTTGCAAAGATTTGTTTGATGGACATAACTTTGTGTTCATCGTTATTATGGTTTTTTGTACTATAATAACTTGCATGAGCAATGAGTCGTTTGCGCATTCCCATACCATTAAACTGTATCCCAAAATTGATTGGCATATGGCATAACATATTTTTATTACTTTGAGTAATCAAAAGTTGAGTAATTGAAAACGAAAAAATAGAGTCGATAGAATTACCGGGATTTGGCGGCTGATCTCTTAGCTTGGATACAGTTTGTGGAATTTATATGCTCCTTACAGGGAGCGGATATGCAACTCCTGTGTCTTCCCAAGTCAGGTCAACGTCCAGTAGTTCTGAGGTAAACTGACGACGAATAGTCAGCAGTGGACTTGTATCGTAAAATATTAAAAGCTTTGTTTAGGCTCTCGGACGACATTTATAGTATAGGAACCAGCAAGCCCAATTGCCTTTGCCTCATGACAGTTATGTAATAGTTAACACTGTGCGATCTTTGCCTCACAATTCCATCTTATCAAGTCAAACCACCGCACCCAAAGTGCTTTAATCAAGTCACTGACACAAAATCGTTTTTCTTTATAGGAAAGAACTCAGAAGGTATTATGTATTCCCATGTTCCAAAAATAACTAACAGATCCATATTACAACGCCCATGTCAAAATTTGCATAATTTTATAATAGTTCCTGCATTGCTTGTTACAGTTTCATCATGAGAATAGACCAATTTATTATTCTTTAAGGTTGCGCAACTTGTTGACTAAACGAACCCATTCTCCTTCACGTCAAAATGATTCATCAAAGTCAAAACAATGTGATTTTAATAAGAAAAAATCACGTCACGATTACGAAAAGTTCAAAGCATTATTCCCAACAACGCTGCAGCGATAAAAATTCAATTTTTTGTACGAAATTACACGTTTTCGTGAAAATAAACTGTTGCATTGAGATAATTTAGTATTATTAGGTGGCATTTAAGATTTTTTCAATAGATAGCGGTAGAAAATATATTATAGATATTGCTGTTTTAAAAAATAATCAAGCAACCTCTGTTTTTGTAATGTTCTTTGCGGATGTGAATCCTGGCACCTCACAAAATCTCTGAACGCTCAATTGCTGAGTCTTAAAAAAAATATTATTTAGTGTTTTGACTTTATAATCAACATCAAAGCTTGGTCATGTACTTAGCTTTAAGAGAGCTCCAACTCATGCTGCCGATTATAGGTAGGCTGATACGGATATAAATGATTTTATTCCTTTTAAATCGTCAGTTACAACTCACCCGCCCTTGTACACTTATGCTATGAAGTTGTACATGAAGTAAATAATGAAGTATGAAATAAATAAACTACCTGCCGAGATAGTGAAAGAGGCAATTAAAGCATTTAATGGCGTGTAATCTTCTCTCATTCGTTATTTTCTGGTTAAAACTGAACATATTAAGTCTCGCGGATTGTTTTGAAAAATCTTAAGATGTGCTGGACTGAAAAATACTTAACAGTCTTGAAAGCGGTCTAGGGAAAGTGGGAACTTCTTTGTCTAGTACGCTGTCGATGACAATCTTTCAGATGTGCTCGGCAGAGCTGATGGATACGGGATTGTCATGGAAAAGGGCGAGAGTGTTGGCTGGCGACAGGGTCTCTCGAAAGGGTCCAGTGATGTCCACAAAATCCACTATGGAACTAATGTGGCAAAAATGAATATAAGAAGAAGTTAACACCATAGAGCTACGTTTATAATCCTAACCCGGAGATATAATAGCAATAATACATTTAAAAATACGTACAGACACTTAAAATTATTCACAAATAAGTTTAAAATCAATTGGAAATAATACCTAAATATTTTAAGCTCATTTAGAAGGTTCAATAAAAACGATGAATTATTCTGCATATTTACAGTTTTTTATAAAGCTTCAAACAGACAAGAATGTCGTTTATATTATTTATTGTGTGCTTACAAGAGTTGTATACACGTTGAAATATTTGCATTAAAGTTATCTAAATTCTTCGAAATCTTTGTACGCCCGCGGCGTGACAGGCATTATACGACTGAACCGTGTTGTGACTAGAAATACTCAAACATCGCGTAAATGTTTAAAGGCAGATGGACACGGACAAGGCATTGATTCACGTGCGATAGCTAATAGGACTAACTCTAACACGTAGCTATCAACATAAAGCCTAGGGTTTGTTTAGGTGGGTAATATGATGGCGCATTGAGCTATCTTCAGTCTGGAATCTTATAAAGCCGTGTATTTATTTCGTGAGTTTGGAGTTTGCGGGAAATATTCAAAGTTTCATATTTTTTTTGGTTTATAATAAATTGTTGGTAATGCCTCTACATAATGATAGTTTAATCAAGATTTTAGACAGGTTATGCCTCTACTTAACTCTTTTTTTTTATTTCAAAATGTTGGACATAGCAACTTAACTGTTACACGAATTTACATTTCTTATGTAAAATAACAAATAATTGGTTATACAGACAACCCATCTAAACAAGGCTCAATACTTTTATACGAGAGTGCGGTATGGGCGTTACTAAATCAAATGGGCATAATCGATGCCAGCTTTGTTGAACTGACTATAAAAAATCAAACGATCGAGAAAAATAACCTTTCATATTACATTAAAATGACATTAACGATCTGGATGTCTAAGATAACTAAACCACAAATAACGTGCAAAGACTTGTATTTTGTTACTGGTAAATAGATGTGTTGAAAAATGTGGCGTTTACGAAATTTACTTTCGTGATTGTCAGTAAAGATGTACTAAACGAATCAGGATAAAACCATTGTACTATTAACAGAAACATTATTCAATTACTTTTGATATTTATTTGAATCTGCAATTCTGCCTTTCATCTGATAACCATATCTGATGTAACATACCTATAGTGATATGATTATCAAATGACAGGTGGAATGGGGAATATTGTAATACGTCAGGCGACTACCGAACCAAGCCAATTATAAGCCCTGAAAGCCTTGTAAATGCCTAAATATTCATATTTCTTTCCAGAGCTTCATTGTCTGTTGAGAAAAAAGAGTAAAATCCAGTTTTTATCTACTAGTATTTAGACACTCAAAGTGATGTTAACTTATTTTTACTTTGAAATTTAACGTAGGTACTCATACAATAATTTGAAAGTATTTCCAAATGAGAATATTGAGATTCCTAAGACTAGGTGTTTCTTTTTAGGCGCTTGCATTCATCATCAAAAAATTATATAGGTAGGAACGCCAATTATATTATCTAAAGAGGCGTAAAGTAATTAATTAAATTAAAATCACTGTGTTGCGCTTTCAATTCATCGGTCGTACAACAAAATTATACCACTGGTTAACGATCATATTTTTTACGATTCGCATTTTACCTATTGATTTTCTAACATATAACAACGAATTATTACAGTGCCAAAATAAAATACCACTACTACTACTTTTTCCTTATCCGCACCCAATGGTGCATATGGCACTGCATCGGTACACCAAGTGCAGTGTATCTTGATCGATTTTTTACATAAAGGTAGGATGATCAGTCTTAAGCTTCAGTACCAGTCCAAGGTTGGCCACATGAAATATCAATATGAAAATCACATGTAAATAAATATTTCATGTAGACCCCCTGCGGGAATCGAACCCGCGACCTCATGCACGATAGCCAAATGCATTACCACTTTGCTACGAGGCGAAAACTAAAATAAAATAAGTTGATAGTAAAAGCAAACTGCGGCTAAAAACCACTTAATTGAGTCTTTTGATATCCCTACAGAGATGAGGTAAATTTTTTTTCAAATTCAGGAATATGGATATTCGAGCGTTTACAGGGCTTATGACCTGTCCATTGGGCTGGGTTAAAGTGGCCACTTTATGTACTAACAACATTCCTCATTTCCGCTTATTAGTATCTAATGCATAGATGGAGCTTTCAACTCGCTGGCGCTGGTGGGATGATTTTCGATTCGTAACATATATTACAAAATCAAAAATGTTACCTGGTGTGGAATTAGCTAATAAGTATGTATGATTGATTGATATGGCATTTATTTTGTAGAACTCCATGATATCTTATGTTTAAAATAAAAAAACGTTTTTTTTTTTTTTTGGTTCTACGTGATTTTATTATCAAGTTAGTGAACAATCGCCTGTATAGACAGTATGATAATGCCCTTACAAGGCGAAACAATTGTCACTAACTGATAATAAAACAGTACCAAAAACCAAAAAAATCGGATTTTTTTTGAATTTAAAATAAGACGTATGTATGACTTTCACAGTATACCCACAATCAGGCTATGCCTTGGTGGGTTTTTTGTTTATTATATAAGTATTTATTTTTTTTATTGTACTTATACATGTAACACAAAATTTTCTTTTGAATTAAAAAAAAAAAAAAAAAAAAAAAAGTGGAACGGGGAATGTTTTAGGAACATAAAGTGGCCACTTAACCCCAGCAATGACAGGTCATAAGCCCAGTAAAAGCGCTCGAATACCATATTCCTGATTTGGAAAAATTATAACCTCATCTCTGTAGCGGATATAAAAGAAATATTTACTCACCTACCCACGTCTTAGGATAAAATCCAGATTTGTGTACAAGTTTTTGAACACGCGCCCAAGGGCGAGATGTTGTTGTTCTTATTATTATTTATAAGTAAATTAACCTCCATAAACTTCAGTTAAAGAGTCTCGTTATGCCTCTAGTTTAGAATATTCGACCTCTTGTTTAGAATATTAGAAAGCTTCAGCAAAAAACGCCTTTATTTAAAATCGATTATAATACCTACTTAGTACGGTCAAAAAGTTCGTGGAGTATTCTATATCACCGTTCTTCGTTTAGTGCCTCGTTTTAGCAATAACCTCGAACAAGAATGAAAGTAATTCTTTGAAAAAACTTTCCGCACGACTTTGGTAAGTTTGGATAATATATCATTATGTATGTGTCCGAAAAGAAATTAGGTAAAGTTTTCCGGTCAGGTGTGGGTTTGAAAGATCATTATTTAATTTAAAATTTTAATTTTCTGTTTTTTTTTTGAGAAATGCATTTAGAAATATTTTACCGGTCACTTTTACAATATATTTAGTTTTTGCGATTACTAGATTTAGTTAAAGTGGATATAGATATCTAGGAGTATTACAAGGATTATGACTGTCATTGGCTGGTTTTACAGCGACCATTTGATGTATTACATCATTCCCCTTTCCTCAATGGATTTTAAATTTTTCACATTTGAAGCGTCCATCCATTTCACTGTACAAGTTCTGATAATTGGCAGATATGGATATCAAACACTAGGTGGAATGAGGTGTGTTGTAATACATAAGGTGGCCACTTAACCCAGCCAGGTCATAAGCCACGTGAAAGCTCAGGTATCCACGATCCCTTGAAAAATTCTAGTCTCCGTCGAGGTGTCAATTGTAATTAAATGTAACCTCGTAATGGGTGAAATCCAATTTTTCCCAGTATTTGGCAACACTCAAAATGATTGGTTATACTTCTTTAATGTGTATTACTTTTACTTTTCTTCTATGGTATTGATGGAAACGAAGATCTCGAAAAACAAATGTTTTGTTGTTGTTCTTCTAAAGTAATGACCACTTCTTTTAGTGATAAATAACTAGTGATTTTTGTTAAAAGAGTAGATAATTAATTATCCGTTGGTAGAATCAATTAATCATCCGTAATTTTATGCCAAGTCTTACCGGTCTGGCTGTAAAATTTCCATAGCTAGGCGTAATGAACTGACAGTAAACCCCGACAAATTAGTTTAATTGACTGTTGAATAAATATGTATTTACATAATCCGTAATTAATTATAAAAGATACAAACAACGGAAAAATTATGATTTTACGTCATTAAAGTATTTAACCATGTTCAAACGGTATTATTTGGTACCTACAGTTAAAGACATTTAAATAATCAGTCTTAAAGAATGTGCAATAATTACAAGTAATATTGGTATTTCTATGTCCTGTTTACGTTCAATTATGACATTTCAAAGTAAATAACAGTTTTTTTCTATTGTAAGTGTTATTAGTGCAAGTTTAGACTTCCTGTAGATAAATATACAAAGTATTTATTGAGTATTAATGTTTTTATGAAAGATATTTTACTCCTGTTCAACAAGTTTACTTGAGGATAGACTACCTACATTCGTTGTGTATTGTATTTATTTTATTTTTTTTTACATTCCACATATCGTATATATACACAATATTTCATTATACAAAAGACAGCGACTCACTCAATAGCGACCCATAACCACGATCTGCCCCGACTCACTAGATAATCTGTGTAGAGTCAGGGCATTTTCACTACAGAATTATACATTATAGAACATTTATATGATTAATAAATAAGAAACAATTTTTGGTATTCATGCAATTTTAAAAAAAGAAACGAGAAAAAAAACTTAATTAAGAAATTTGCACAATTTATATTTCTGCAGGTATTTTCAATAAAAACACCACCTATTTGATTAATCCAACTAAAAATACTTACTTAAAACAATGTAAAATTAGTTACCTTCATATAATTAGGCCGATCAAAAAAAAAAAAAATTTGTAATCTTACTGTCGCTAAGTACATATCTCGTGTAAGATAATATTTGTATTTTACGGCGCGATGTATTCTATTTTTATTTGTAAATACTTCCATGTACTAATTTTTCAATGGATAACCGAGTAGTCATATGTGAAGCGTCGAATATACTAAAGTTCTGATTATTGGTAGATCTGGGTTTCAAATACTAGGCGGAATGGGGAAGTTGTAATACAAGTGACCACTTAACCCGGTTAATGACAGGTTACAAGACTTTTACACGCCTTGATAGCTACATTCCCTTCCAAACTTCTCGTATCTGTTAAGATGTCAATATTCGTTTTTGTACTGTACACCGAAATGTTTAGCAAATTACAAAAATAAATTATTTATTTTGATTCTTACGATTTCTCAAACTTATTCTATCAAAATACAAAGTTATATGGTAACTTTACTTACCTATTTTTATCCGAATTTCCTGAAACTGCTGTTGGAGTCTGAGGCCACTCTTCCTCGTCCGAAGGATCAACTTCCTGACCTTCGGGAGACCCTTTGGCCTTAAGGAGCTGCTGCAGCCAACCATAGGACTTGGACCTCTTCATCATCCACAGTAAACCACATGAAAACTACACTTAAAACCACTTAACAGCACTTAAATCACTCTAACACATGATATATTTCAATCAAATCATGGTGTTACATTGATGGCACTTGAATTTTACGTCACAGCGCTGGAATATATTTTTAGATTAAGTTACCTAACTAGTCAACAACAATCAATTGCATTCAAAAATTAATTTTCGTTTCTTTAAACTGCATTTTTTTATCACTTTTATATAAAGCCTGATACAACGTTATGCAATTTTAATATTTAGATCGTTTAATTTATTTTATTTGACTTTGCGATGTGAATTAATTTAAAGTTATTTTAATAAGCTGTATTTTCGCATATTTCCGTCGTCCGCACATCACTGACAATTCACACAGTTGAACATGGCTTGTAGCACATTCTTTTCTTAATTCCTTGATAGAATCTGTGATATATGATCAAACAAGATGAAGTAAAAACGATTAAAGTACTAAACGTGCATTCATTCGATTC
The DNA here is from genome assembly GCA_022494985.1 of Micrasema minimum. NCBI lineage: Eukaryota > Metazoa > Arthropoda > Insecta > Trichoptera > Brachycentridae > Micrasema > Micrasema minimum. Next base: position 79,152 of record JAGVSP010000304.1, read on the forward strand.
TCCGAAGCAGTAATTGGTACCTCCCGTATAACCAGAGGCTTCTTCCAATTAACAGGCTTGTAGGTATTCACAGCGACAACACAATGATATTTTTCAACCTGTTATGATAACTGCCAGGCACAACGAAGTTACTCAAAAAGAAATCAAATAGCTATATCACCCCGAAGCAAAGTCGTATATAATAATGTCGTGACTCAATAAATCTTTTTACCCGTGATTTAGGCCTAATTCACACACAGTTTAGACTGATTTCTCACTGTCAAACTAGCCGCAATAACACACAAAATGGCCGCAACACTTAAGCATACCAATAAATAATTACTAACTTTTATAAAATTTATTAGAGCGTTTAATTTCGCCTCCGCTATCCCCGTGAATTTTATCGTTGTAACTTAGAAATAAATAAGTGTTTTTATTAGGGTTAGTCAAATATTTTTTTGTGTCTTAGCACGGGTAATTTATACACTGTGGAGATCATTAGGAATAAATTGAATGAATTCTTTAGCCGAGTGATGACTGGCGTTACAGAAAAAAACTCGAATGATTGTCGAGGAATACATACGGCAAAAAAGTTTAACGGTGATTTAAGTGATCGATCAAGGAATTTTTTTAAGCATAAGTATTAAGACGCCGTAGAAATTTATCGTGTGTAATTATAAAAAAAACGTATTTTATTTTATCTTTTACAAAATTTATTTTTGCCACTGTCAGGACTCACACCACGCTTTTTGTATGGAGACCTAAAGCTGACGCCGTAGGAAAATATTCCAACAGGTTATCTGAAACAAACAAAAAAAAACATTATTTAGTTTTATAATATGGGTGCATTTTATACATTTACAACTCGAATCAGCTGAAAATGAAGAATTTTATTTTAGTGCATTTTATATATTTACGTATTTCAGTAAACAGTAAATCAGATATTCAAGAAAACATTCCAGTAAGAAAGATATTACAGAAACATTCGAATCAAACTACCTTTTAAATATTATAACAACACTAGTAATACAATTGGCGTAATGCCAGCGTAATGATAGTCATGTAAATCCACATTTTTATTCAATTATTCGAAATTTGACACGTGAATATAAAAAAGTTTAAGAGCATTATGGATAATCGTAAATGAAAAAATAGTTACCATTTTGTATAAAATTTTACGTACAAAACTGGAGGTTTTTAAGTCGGCATGTATAGTATAATATGGCAGTTGAATCAATTTTAATTGATTGTTATGAACTTAAGTAAGTGGAATTATTTGTATATATAACTAATTAAAGTTATTTCATTTTTTATATCCCTACAGAGTGAGGTAGAATTTTTTCAAATTCAGGAATATGGATATTCAAGCGTTTACAGGGCTTATGACCTATCATTGGCTGGCCACTTAACCCAAAAAAATTCTACCTCATCTCTGTAGGGATATAAAAAATGAAACATATACCTAGTCTCGTCTTGGGATAAAACCCAGATTTGTGTACAAGTATTTGAAGCGTATGACTGATTATCTTACCTTCATGTAATAAAATGATCAAGATTAACTGCACTTGGTGTACCGATGCAGTGCCCTATGCACCATTGTGTGCTGATAAGGGAAAGTAGTAGTAGTAGTATTTTAACGCCGTCCTTATTGACGAATCAGTCGGGGGCCTTCAAAATGTTGTAATTAAAGTTAAAATAAAAAAATACTTGGTACACTTCCACTTTTATTTATTTGACCAGTTAGCGCTTTCACCCTGAAACGAGCATCTTCAGACTGGTAGAAAAAATATAAATCAAATTAAGTACGTGGCTTAAATTCACTAAATCTGCATAATTTTGGATGAAAAGTAGAAGAAAAAAAAAAACCTTTAAATTCAACGTCATTACTCAATAAGCAAAAAACTCCTAAAAAAATCCAAGAAAATTTGGTTTTTTCATTAACTTCGCGATTTCATTGTTTTTTACGCAGCGTGTTGCATTAATTTGCCTAAATTTACATTAATTCTTTCGCATGTCTGTATCACTTTTTTCCCACTTTGACAATTTTTTTATGAAAAACCAAAGTCAGTCGTTAAACCGATATCAAATAATAATAAAACCAGAAAATAATTACAATGAAAACGTATTTAAAGTTAAATAAAAAATACTTGGTACACTTATAAATTTGACCAGATTAGTAATAAAGACTATGTAACAAACGAAGGTAAAAATAATATATTTACTTTAGTAGAAGAAAAAGTATAAATTTAAAACGTTTAATGTTTATTAAAAAAATAATAAAAATGTCAGATAAGTTTATTTGGGAATGTAAATAATCAAATAAAGTTTAGGAATGTGTAAACTTACATATTAAAATGCCAGTTAATGTGTTTATCTGTAAACCAATCTCCTGTTAGATCTTACATACGAACTCTGTTTTATTACTCTTATAAATGGTAAAAATTAAACATTTTAATATTGCTTTAAATTTAAAAAAGAAGTTTTATTTGGACTGGCAATGAAGCGTAAGACTGATCGTCATGCCATCAGTGTTGCACCATTGGTTACATAAATAAGGTTAAGTTTGTGTCTTGTTGTAGGTATTCACAATGTTAAAAAAGAGAAGAAAAAATAAGGGTCAGTTGTGTCTTGTTGTAGGTATTCACAATGTTAAAAAAGAGAAGAAAAAATCCCTATTGAAAATCTTAGAAATTAGGATTGATGTTTCCAAAGCGCATTTTATACGAGACAGAAAACTATACAGTTTCTGGTGCAGTTTGCAAACTGTCCCGTATAAAGCGAAAGATGTGAGGAATATTGAATGGTCCGCGCGAAATTTGGCTGACATGACAGTAGAGTAGATATTTATTTATTTATAGATATAGATATTTTTTATTGAAACGTAAAAAAACAAAAATAGGATAATTAGCTAGGTATTAACAATTTATTTCCTATGTGCAAACGTACGATAATAACTTATTTTCGCTTAAAAAATATTTTAACTTATTTATTTATTTATTTACATTTCATATATAATCACAAAAATGACAATGATCTGACCCCGACTCACTAGATATTCCGTGTCGAGTCAGGGCATTTTCAATGTAGTATTATACCTAATAGATAAATAAAAGAGAAAAAAATTTTTAACTCACAAACATTTACATATTGTCCGCCTCGTTGCATAGTGGTAGCGCATTTGGCTACCGTGCCTGAGGTCGCGGGTTCGATTCCCGTAGGGGGTCAACGTGAAATATTTATTTACATAAGATTTTCATATTTAATATTTCATGTGTGATACCTTGGACTGGTACTGAAGCGTAAGACTGATCAACCTACCTTCATGTAATAAAATGATCAAGATACACTGCACTTGGTGTACCAATGCAGTATCCTATGCACCATTGGGTGCGGATAAGGGAAAGTAGTAGTATATAAATATTTAGCCTGTCTTTTGACAGAGTGAACAGTTTTCGGTCCCGTACAAAGTGAGCATTACAATCAAAATCGCACCTCATTAAAATTTAAAAGCTTCATTGTGTGAAGCCCAAAGTAAATATATTGTATGGAGAATATTCATGTATACGTGTAGATTGTATTCTTATGCATAATAATACGCTTGTTTGCAGGTAATATGTGTTATTTTATCTGTGAGGATAAATCAATTGCAATTTAACGAGTGAAGCGAACACACACTACCATCGCGTTCCGAGTAATAAGCTCGGCGTACTTCCATACATAGGAATTATACTTATTGTGAGGTTTGTAGAAGCAAGAAAAGGCTGATTCGTCGGAATAACGTGGCAGAATAATAAATAAAATGTGCTCTCACATCATTAGGGATGATTGTAATAATGTAATATGTTAAATTTGATTTATATTTTTTATTGACATTACTTGGTGGAATTCCATGATTAAATGTTTAATATCTAACTAATTAAAGTTAAATAAAAAATACTTGGTACACTTCCACTTTTATTTATTTTGACCAGTTAGCGCTTTCACCCTGTAACGGGCATCTTCAGACTGGTAACATGTTGTACAAGACAAAAGTATAAATAGCAGTTTTAACAAAATAAATTTAGATACTGAACACATGAGTTGGAAAAAGACAAATATGAGAGAAAGAAGAGACGAAATGCAAAACATGTGTTAAATGGCAGTAATGTAACAAAGTATGTAATGGGGAACTGGAGGGATAAGTTTTATTTATTGCACAAGGGAAAAACAATTTTATAAAAGAAATCAAGAATTGGCCGTACATGATAACGGAGTTCTGAGATAAAATGACCAAAAACAAAAACCAGTTACCATGTACCAGTACGTACAGTCTGAAGATGCCCGTTACAGGGTGAAAGCGTGTCAAAATAAATAAAAGTGGAAGTGTACCAAGTATTTTTTATATAACTTTAATTAGTATGTTAAAATTCAACAAAAAATGACAGTGAACTGAGTTGTAGAGTTGCTTGATATATTTCAAACAAATTTTTTAGTGTTGAAATGCGAGTATACGTTGAAAAAAGGGTTAGTCAGGCGAATCGTGGCAAATAAGTGATTATTTGGTAAGTTCTGTTTCCAACTCTTATGTGTGTGAACTAAACGAAAATGACAGTCAAAAAATTAGACTGCTTGATATATTTAATAAATTTGAGTAGTAAGCTGATCAATGCTAGAGATGGTGCCCTTAAAACCAATCGTGGAATTTATGAAAGAAGCGAAATTGGCCGTACATAACGGAACTCTTATGTGTGACAGTGAAGCGTGGTTTGTTAGGAAAACTGAAATGAAATGCGATATCGTGCGTGCATTGTGTACTAATAAGAAATTTATGTAGAATGAGTGCAATGCTGAGATTTATCGACAAGATTAAGAAATTTTTGGTAAAAATAAATAATCGGCGTGCGTGCATGGGAAGATGTATGAATGCAGAGGAAGCGAGGGAAGTGTGACAGGACATAGTGGTATGGCGTTCTATTCTCTCTGCCTACACCTTCGAGGAAATGGCGTGATGGTTAATTAGTTATATATAGTTAAAACTTCATTTAGAAACAGTGGATGTTGTAACGGCGTTGCGTTACCCAAGAGCAAATCAATTATATTTTTTCAATTCCCAAATAATTAAACTATTTTTTTAAACAGTCTGAAATAACAGTGCCAAAAAGCAGGAAACGAGTTGTGGTAAAATGAGAGTTTTCAAAAAAGTTTTTGAAGATAGTATTCAGTAAATATTATTTTTTCTGTTGTCGATTTTGGATTATTTTGTACTGACTTGAAAGATTTTTTTGGTCAGATTTTCCTTTGCACGTGTTATGTCGCTTAGTAACTTTTTCCTATCCACCGTCGGTATTTAAGCACAGCCAGGAAAACGAAAAACGAAAACATATATGACATAATGAATGCATGCATACTCGTAATCCAACCTCAGAAAGCATTTATTATCAAAAATATCACCATTCTATGTGCTATCTATACATCGAGCATATGGATTCCACAACCTGTCTCCAAGGTGCGAGCGATCGACAGAATCGATTATAAAACCATAAAAGTATTTTTACAATTTAAGTATCACACTTTTTGTCTGACTGACATCGACTAAATGAAACGTGTCGTTATCAAAACAACCACTTTTTGTTGGTCATTATAGGTACTAGATGTAACAGACGTGATAGAAGGATCATGATATTATTTCCTTATCTATACGAATTCAGATATCGTCGCCTGATGTGTTGTAGCCTGGTACCAACAGCGGGATTACAAATGCGTACCTACAGAATTACAAACACATGATCGATAAAAATATACTTTTTTAGACTAATTAAAAATTTGTGAATCATTTTGAGTTACACCGACCGTAACTGGCGGTAGATAGCCATAATAAATAAAATTATTTCTATTTTTACTCCTTTTCTCATTTATCTTTTTACCTTTTTTGTGTTTAATAAATCATTAAAAAAGTTAACTATGTTATGTTAAATATAATAATATATTAATACTCTAGCTAATTTGCCCCAGTATGTGTATAATAGGGCTGGCGCATGGCGTACACACACACACATTTTTTGACTATAACTATTAATTTTTTCACTTTAAAAAAAACGCAATATACTGATTTTGTAGTAAATTTAATGTTCTACAATTTTAGTTATGAGCATTTTTGTCGTGCGAGGTACGGTTTAATACGGCAAAAGATGTTTTTTCAAATGAGATTATTTCGAAAACTATAAGAGATACTAAAAAAAATTAAAGAGCCAATTTTATAGAATTTATAGTGTTCTATTAGTTTTTATGCAATTGTTTTTGGTTGGGTTAAGCGTTTTTGAGTTTTTTTAAAAAACAAAAAAAGGACCAATTTGTTTCTAGTTTTTGAAAATCCTGACTTAAGCTCACCTCCTATTCATCCGGACTATTGATGCAACCTTCCCTGGACATCACTTAACAAAATAAAAAAAGAGTCAAAAACATCTGAATTAGTTGAGGCAAACGCTTAGTTTTGGGGTAATTAGACTGGGCTACTAAGCGACAGTCATCGATGGTCGATTGATGGCCGATCGAAGAAAGGGGGAAACAGCGCGACGCGCGGCAGGTGCCGAGGCGGGATAACGCGAGACGATCGATCGACGTCGATCGACAGACGATCGATGGACATCGGCCCGTATTCGTCGATCAGCCTTCAGCTATTCAACCAATCGGTGACACATATGTAATAACACCTTAAGATACATGGAAATGTAGTAACTACAAAGTTAGAAATAAGTAAGTAAAGATACATACATCAAAATAAGTAAGATACATAAAGTGAAGTGAGCAAGATCCATAAAAATTAAATTAGTACGATACGTGGATATAGAAAAAGTAAAATACATAATAAGGAATGTTTTCTACAGAATAATTCTTTGTTTTTATCGACAGAGGAAGGTAACTCAGTTATCTTCTTATTTATTGAGATTTATAATCGGGTACTGAAGTCCTTATTAGGAGGATACGCAGGGAGCAGGTTTGTCTCACTAACTTATACCAACGGAGAATAAATAGGTGATCAGAAACCGCCATTTTGGTGAGCCAAGGAGATAAATAAATTGAATAGCGACATTGTAACGTGAGATTTCTTTGTGGCGAAGACCAAGAGAAGAAATTTAACATTTTTTGTGAAAAAGTTTTTTAAAACTTATTGGAGTTTGAGTTAAAAGCGATATGAAAAAAAAGTCAAATAACAAATTTACTTAAAACATGCATTAAATTATACATGAATTAAATGGGCTTAATTTTGATATTTCCGATGAGAAATTCAGGGGGCTAAGGCCACTATGTTAAAAAAATCATTTAGAGAGTTAGGTCAGGTTTCCTTGATACCAAATCTTATTAATTACTTACACAATGTTATATCTACAACCACTACTTTCCCTTTTCAGCACCCAAAGGTGCATAAGGCACTGCATCGGTGCATCAGTGCAGTGTATCTTGATAATTTTATTACATGAAGGTAAGATGATCAGTCATACATGAAATATTACTATGTAACTCACATGTAAATAAATATTTCATGTTGACCCCCAACGGGAATTAAACCCGCGACCTCATGCACAGTAGCCGAATGCGCCACTACTATGCCACGAGGTGGCAATTTAAATTACCTTATATAACCATGTCAGTTGTAATTAAAAGCAAGCCCGTCGTGGACGAAATTCAGTTTAATATAAAATAAATGCTTACAATTTTGTGTTATTTTTTTAAAATGTTTTTTTATCACGTAGAGCTTTGTATCGCTAGTAAATATGGTGAGGCATTAAGAAAACCGGGCTTAACTCTAAAAATGATTTTTTGTAGACAATCCCCTGTGGCCCCAACCCTCCTAATTATAGGCATTTGGTAGATTGATCTACATTGGCCTAAGTAAGAAAAAAGTATGTATTGAATAATTATGGACAACGCTTATCGATTAATTTATTAGATACTAGCAAAAATTTACGTTCTGAAAAAATCTTAGTAGATTTGGTTATTGTACCTACTGCTACGCAAAATTGTCTCAAATTCGTATCCACCGCTACTAAATGAATAAAAGAGTAATTTATCTATTAAATTTTACGTAATAGAATTCAATGAAACTGTTTTTTGACAAGTGAAAATGATTTTTTTAAAATTTCTTAAAAGTTTTTTAAAAGGGGTCCGTGATTTTAAAGATTCATAAAATAGTATTCAGCTGAATTTGCTTACAAATGAATTACAAATAAATCTACAGTAGAAGCGGTGAATAACAAATAAATTAAAACACCATTAATCATGAAAAATACACAATAAAGTGATAACAGATGTTAATTTAGGGAACAAAAGACGTTTCCCGACCTATTTTTTGCTCAACCTGCCGAGCCACTCCGCAACCTCACAAAAACAACTACAAGAAAAAAGTTTAATGACTTAAAAAAGTGTAAAATAAACGCATGAATTCACAATCCAGCAAAAGGAAATGAAACTTTTTTTTTTCAATGTGCCTGCAGGCTGAAATACGCATCAAACCCCCAACAAAATAAAAACCTTGCCTCAAAAAGTTTCTAGAAGTAACTCAAAAAAGAACTGCGATCAAAGCAAATCATTTGATTTTTTCATAAAGGTTTGTATATTGTCATCCGGTTCGAAGCTATCTTGAAAACCCCGGACAATTTCTTAAAAAGGTGCTGCTGTATCGAAAAAGTTTGTTATGAAATTAAACGAATTAAAATGTTTTTTTTTACACACTTTTCCATCAGCTTAACATGGGAACTTAATAAATTTATAGATAAACGACAAAATTGTGTCATTTTCTTCAAAAGGTTGATTTCAGTTGTTTCTATAAATACAAAGGAGTATAGCAATACAATTATTTTGTTACTCGGTTGCATCTGCCAGGCAATATGGGAATGTTGAGATAGGGTTTTTATGGTATTCAGAAGTACGATAGTATCCTCCGAATGCCCGCTACACCTGCCTTGAAAGGTTTTATTGACTGTATCAGAAAAGTACAATCTCTTTTTTTATGTTTATGTGCCGCGAAGTACAAAAAGCCCTTTAAAAGGTCGACAGTCTCCGGTGGTCACTTTAAAATAATGATGACTGTAATACATATTGCTACTAAGGGCTGGTTTTATAAACATCCGTTAGTAAAGCTTGGTTAACCTACAAATCAGGTAATATTCCATACATTTTGTTGCCTATCCAGCCAAAACACCTTTGCCAAATTACAGAAGATATCAGGGGTTGCTGCGTACGTTGCCTCACTTATGTGTTCCTTAAAAATTCAAACCATCGCACACTTAAAAATATATTCTTCTAAGACACCTATTCTTAAAACTCAGAAGTCTGCTGTTTTGGGCCCTGGTTAGGTGCCATGATTCGCAGCTATAGAGGGGAACAGGTGTGATGCAGGCGTTGTAAAGGCGACATTTTGTTTTAACCGAGTAAACATCCAGACAGCTTTCATACTGTTGAATGCGGCGCCCGCTACTCCAAGCCGCACTCCCAGTTATTTCTGAAATCTTCCGTTTTCTGTCATGTACGCTCCCGGGTATTTAAAGCTCTCGACCCTTTCGATGACTAGTCCCGACAAAGCCAGGGGGATCTGGGCATCTTGACACGAGCTGTTACACATGACATGGGTTTTATCAATGTTGATGTTTATAAAATCAGCCCTAAATTACTTAAAATACAGTACCCCTAACATTACCTATTTGGTTGTCATTTTTTACGTTTACTCGTGTTTATAATAGTAGTATGACTTTTACGGGAGTATTAAAAGTTTATCTACCATGTGGTGTAGTGGATAACGCGCTTGGTGACCATGTATGAGGTAGGGGGTTCGATTTCCGAGGGGAAAACCTTTTTTTGAGTGTTGTTTTCACAAAAAACTATTGCATATGGATAATCATACCTTGGACTGGTGCTGAAAGAATACATATATGAAAAGTAAGACTGCTCATCATCTTACCTTCATATATAAAATGCTAAAGTTTCACTGCACTTGATGTACTAATGCAGTGCCCTATGCACCGCTTTGTGCAAATGCAGGGAATATAGTACTTTTGGTAAGTTAAAAATAGGGTAAAATCATTTTTACTAAACAAATATACACCGAGTTTTATTCAATATTTTTCGACTTTCAGCTATTTACACTATACTTATAAAAACTCTCGCGCTAAAATATTTTTGAATCCAAATCTACCGATTATCATCAGACAAAGGTAAGCAATTTTTTTTATCATCATTCCATGTCCGCTCCCTATTTGAATCATATGGATTCCATAAACTTCCCTCAAGAAGTAAACAAAGTATAAAATTGGACCATGCTTGGGCTGGAAGTAACTCACGATTGAACAACTTACGTTTTTTTTCGAAGCTGTTTCTATTCCATTAGATTTTTAACTTTAACTAAGCACGTAATAAAATAACCAACTCAACTGCCCCTTCATTAAAGTATTTATTGGTTTAAAAAAATAATCAGGTTAATCTTTAGAAATTGATGTGTATATACGTATATGAGGACATCAAATAAATTAAATTTTAATATTTTACATTATTTGAAAAATTAAAATTATTTTTAATGTGAAAAAACAATTCGCAACTAAGTAAAATTCATAATCTTTCTTATTTTTTCATTGTTTCTCACACTTTAGACACCTAATTAATTATATTTCAAATGCTCACAATACAAAAAATCAACGCCCTAATGATTTATGTTCTAAAACAAATATATAAATAATCGGAGTTGTTATTAAAAACCGATTAGCAGGCGATTAGAAATACGTTTTTGGGCGCTTCCAAATGTTGCCCAAGTCATCTGCTGTCCCTAAACATAACCACCGCAATCTACATTTTTGTGAAAAATGAGTTATTACTATATTCGTAATCAGGTTATTGAATCTATAAGAATCAGTAGTCTAAATTTTGAGATTTTAATTTGTTATTGTAAATTTTTTTGTTTGGATATTCATAAATATGCAATATTGATAGGCATTTTATTCACTTACGCTTTACGCTTTAGTGCTTTAGCGCTTTTAGTCCAATATAGAAATATTTTTATGTGAAAACCGCATTGAAAAAAGTCGGTTTACGGACGATAATTTCACGTGATAACGTCATAAGAAAACATTGATGAAAAATAGCATACTTTTATGAGTTGAATTGAATTATTATAACTGAATTATCATTATTTTGTATAATACAAAGCAGAAGTTTATTGAAAATTGCAACTTTTTAATTTGGTGATTTCATTTCGTTTTGGTGATGACAATTTCACTTTCACTTTGTATCTTGCGTGCTGCTGCTGTCTCCCTTCTACTCGGACGCATCGGCCAATGGAGTGGAAGAGAGATAGATGTGTCACAAACCGAACGCTTAGGCCGATCATGCCTCTCTATCGCTTGTTCCGCGCTCTTGCTTGCACACTCGGCACAGGTGGAACGTGACAATGAGTCATGCTTTTTCGTGTGTGCAGCCGGCGTTCATCGATTTATTAGACGTTATCACGTCAAAAATATTTGACCCCGTGGAAAATCGAGCCCGTGACCTTAAGAATGGTAGTTCAATGCAATAAACTCTTCACCACGAAATGACTCACAAAATAAATTGCTACGTTAAAATTCAATTAGAAATAGTAGTTTCTATTGTATTTGTTCCCACCAATGCACATAATATTTTGGTGTATCTCCGTTAACACATGTTTATTAATCATTTTATCTTTTAAAAATTGTATTGCTGTTGAGTTTCTTAAATAAAATCAGAAATATAATTTAAAAAGTAATTAAAAAATTAATAAGTTTTGTAAAAGCGGCATAATATATATACTTTTTTTAATCTCATTTTTCTCGCGTTTTCCTGTCGTGCAAGTACGATGGTTTTGCTCAGAACAATCAGTAGGTATTTATATTGTCTGGTTCCATAGAGTTAGACCCGAAAAATTCAATAGTAGGTATCACGAATACTATTGGTATTTTTCGTATATAAAGAACGTGATGAGCGATTTGGTATTTCATTGCTGATCACCCAGTAATTGTACAACATAGGTAATGTGTGTCATTATAGGTAATATAGGTAATATAAAATAAATGGTAATAAATATATAAGGAGTGGTTTCAGTCATTCTTAATTTAAAATTGTAAAACCTACCTACTATTATTTAATGTTAAACTAAAATGTGATTTTTGAATGAAAATACTTGGGATTTTCGTACAAATTTAATGCAAATTAATTTAATCAATTAATGTTAAATTGTTCAAATAGTTCATTTTTATGGAAATCTCAAAAAAGACAGAAACTGTGGAAATATATATGGATTGTCGTGGCGTTTACAGGGCTTATGACCTGTCATTGCATGGCAAGTGGCCACTTGACTATTTCAACCTCTTCCCATTCCGCTTATCATATGATATTTTTTGACATTTTTTAAATGATGTATGTATGTATCCTCTACATACATAAATCTCTACATTGTAGAGAACTGATCATCAGTTTATTCTATCTATCTGCAATCAATTGAGAAAATGGCTAGGAATCAGATAACACATAAAAATAACTATTTTATTTTTGCATCTATAAAGACAAAAACCATTCACGTATAAAAATATATTACGTGTTTTTAAAGATAAAACTATACGATTTTTGAAAATAATAAAATATCACACATTTTCCAAGAGATATAAAACCATTTTATAAATATCGATATTCTTGAATTTATGTAATGTGATAGGGACGTAACATCTTTTTTATGTAATTAATGTAAAACACAAATATATTCAAGTTTAAACCGGTATTGCTACCGCCATCGCCAGTTTCAATGTTCGGTATTGTAACGGATATTCCAGTGTGTTTAATATAAATTTTGTTTAAAAAAAAACCTGTTGCTATTACAGTAATTTGACAAAACTAATATTTTTTAAGGTTGAGTTGCAATTAAAACGACATCCTTATTTCACGAATATAATAAATGACAGCTTAGTTTTTTAGTAGGTACCTACGTAGGTATTTTTAGTACCTACATGATTGCTTAAAAAGAATGTAAATTGTTTTAAAAAACTAAGTACTTCTACTACTTTCCCTTATTCGCGCGCAATTGTGTATAGGGCGCTGAATTGGTACACCAAATACAGTTAAATACTCCTGATCATTTGTTACATAAAGGCAAGATGATCAAGTTGACGCTTCAGACCCAGTCCAGTCATATCATACATTAAATATTGTTATAGGAAAAGCCCCATTCAAATAAATATTTCATTGACCTCTTCAACTTTCACCATGAGACAGACGAAAGTTCAAGTTAAAGGACTTGAATTTGGTAATGTATCCAAAATAAAACAAGTTTATTGGATTATAATTCTACTTTATTTTCAATATATACAAACAAACGAGTTTGTTTGAAAATGTCCTAACAAGACGAAACGCGTCACAATATACCCTTTGTATATATTGAAAATAAAGTAGAATTATAATCCAATAAACTTGTTTTATTTTGGATACATTACCAAATTTAATATGGAATTCTACCAATTGTCTGCATACACAATAAATAAATTAAAGGACTTGTTCTTACCTATTTCGAAAAAAGGTGAGGTACTTCATTTATTGACACTTTTCTCTTGATGTGTTAAATAAGAACACCTTCTTGATCAAATAGCAAGTTAATAAATTTTCTGTGGTTTATTGAGTTCTAAGATGATAATTTTAAAAATGTAAAAAAAAATTCTTATGAATTTATTAATTATTATTGGATAATCTCCGTTTGTCTGGTGTTTCTACGATTTTTTCCCGGTGAAGAATAAAATTCACAATGCCGTGTTAATATTTGTTCGCCTCGTAGCATAGTGGTAGCGTATTTGGCTACCGTGCATGAGGTCGCGGGTTCGATTCCCGCAGGGGGTCAATATGAAATATTTATTTACATTTGATTTTCATATTAATATTTCATGTGTGATACCTTGGACTGGTACTGAAGCGTATGACTGATCATCTTACCTTCATGTAATCCACTGCACTTGGTGTACCGATGCAGTGCCCTATGCACCATTGGGTGCGGATAAGGGGAAGTAGTAGTAGTAGTTTATATTGGGTTTTTACAACAAAATTAGCTGTAAAACAAACAAGTACGAATCTAAAATTTATGCTCGTTATGTATCTACTCTTTAGCAACTTGACCCAAGCTTTTTACAAACCAATATTTAAATTACGCAAATTTTCCATCGTTTTAGATTGATTTCAATTCAAAGAAAGTTCGACCGAAACCTATGTTGCTTTATTTCTTTATATCTCATTGTAAGTCCAGCGTCTCGTGTGAAAAAACAAGTTCCCATAGAGTAAGAAGAATTCTCTTCTCGATTCATTTTGTTTGATTCGACGATTCTTTGGTACGACCGCAGTACGCATGTCTACCTGTGTCTTGTGGTAAAGATAGTAATTCAAGAAGATAATTTCGGTTTGTGAAGCAATAGGGTTTATCACGAAAAAGGAATATGAGATTTGATACATTCTTAAGAGCATAATCCACCACGTATTTTTAAAAATCATTCATATTTCTCCTTTAACAAATAAAATATAAAAAAACATGCGCCTGGTCGATATCTAAAATGTGTGAAAAAATCATTGCTCTAATGTTATATTCCAGGGAGAAAATCGCGGAATACGTTTGTATGGGAAGAGGCCGCGAGTCACGTGGTGTGGTATGCTCTTAATTTGGAAGTGTTTTATAAACAACATTTTGAGTGTGTCCAAATACTTGTAGACCAAAACTGGATTTCACCCATTACGGGCTAATAATTACAATTTAACATCTCAACAGAGACGAGAAGTTTGGAAGGGAATATGGATATATCTAGGCGTTTACAGGGCTTATGACCTGTCATTGGCTGGGTTAAGTGCATAGAGCACTGCATCGGTACATCAAGTGCATTGCATCTTTATTATTTTATTATATAAAGGTAGGATGATCAATCAGTCTTACGCTTCAGTATTTTTCCAAGGTATCACACGAAATATTAATATGAAAACCACATGTAAATAAATATTTCATGTTGACCTACGGAAATCGAACCCGCGACCTCATGCACGGTTGTCAAATGCGCTACCACTATGCTACGAGGCGGACAATAATGCATAATACATGTTTCTAATATTGTGTTCGACTCGAAGAGAAACTCTTTCATCTCTCTCGCACATGGAGTCCAAATGTTCGCTTTAATTTTTTACCGGGAATTAAAATATCAATGTTTTACTCATTATATCTGGCTTATTTTTTAACTAATATAAAAATAACCACACTTATTTTTCATTTAAATTTATTAGCCAATTTTTTTTTTTACAAATCTATTCGAATCGATAATTTCGGTTTGTAAAGCGATTCCGTGTCCCGAGGAACTATTATTTTGACCGATATTGCCCGAAATGCACAATATCGGGCCAAATGGTCTATTCGTGCCGGATTACCAAGCGACTCGTGAGCCTTAAAAAACTGATTGAACTCCACCCCTTATTTCATGGTTGAATATAAATGTAGCAGGTATATTAAATGTTGTAATACAAATATACCAAGATACTCTTCCATTTGAAAAATAATTAACAATAATTTGAATAGGATGATGTTGGAATTTTACTTGTGTACAACTTGATTCCTGTTTTATGGCAGTTATTTTCGACTATTTGAAAGCACCCCTTAAAATTTAAAGAAAAAACTGGTACCCGAAAAACAAGATTTAATTAATTTCTCTCATTGTGTGAAAAGAAGAAATAATAATATGTTAGTTCAAAAAAGCTGCGCCTTATTAGAAAAAAAGTCAGGGTTATTATTTTTTTTATTAAATCAAAAATTTACATTGACTTGAATATAAAACGTTTTGGTACTGACTTTTTTCTTTCAATTTATTTTATTCTTTATTCAATTATTTATTATCAATTTATTGAATACGAGAAAAATTTCATGTGCATTTAAAAAAACTGTAAATTGAATAAATTAAAAATATATAAAGATGCTAATGCCAGCGCTTTTGAGGCGATTTCTCGCAAAAATAGCGCTTTATAAATCATCCAGAAATGATTGAATAAATAATAAATAAATCATTATTTTCATTAAATATTTGGAGACTTATAGGGAAGAGAACGCAAGAATTTCGTTATGGGTTGGTACTATTAAAAATAAAAATAAATGTTTAGGTTAGCATCATCGGTATTATTACATTCTTACAATAATATCCCTACGTGATTTGATTCTAGACCAATTTAAATTTTAGTTAGCGCAGGTAGATAAGTGATTTCAGTGTAATAAAAGAATTGATTGCAATTACTGCAGGTGTTACCAACAATTGATTGCGGTCCATATGAATGTAGGTCCATTGTATTACGTAGAACCACGGGCAGGGGTTTGACCGCAAGATTTATTATGGGCCAGATGTGATTTTATTACTTGTACGGGTCATATTATTTCATTATATTAAATGTACATGTACAAATCTTGTACGTACGTACGTACGTGAGGAATGTTATAATGTTTCAAGAAGTGAAATCTCTCATTCAGGTGGCGTTCTTAAATTCTTGAAAATGTTTAGAAGAAGGACCTGTGTATATAGCTTACAACACATTTAAAATAAGATGTATGTAACATTTAGGTTTTTTTAAAGGTCTTTGAGTAGACATTTACTCGGAATTTTGCTAGCAGATGGTACGTGTTTTCTAAATTATTAATCCCATAATAGGATTAATAATTTTGCATTTTAAAACAATTATTATATTCGTATATTTAAATGAGTTTTTACTTTAAATTCCTTGGGATCGCTATGCTTATAAAAACATTAATAAATACAAAAACCGTGTCTAAACGACGCTTGCCCGATTTTTTACGATACAAATAATGGACTAATTTTTCGCACTGAAAATTCGAAAATCTTAATTCTTTTACCAAATTTAATTTTATATCCCTACAGAGATTAGGTAGAATTCTTTTCAAATTCAGGAATATGGATATTGAGCTTTTAAAGGGCTTATGACCTGTCATTGGCTGGTTACGTAAGTGGCTGCTTTATGTACTACTTACATTCCCCATTCCGCTTATTAGCGAATATCCACACCAGGTAATATTTTTGATTTTGTTTATATGTTACAAATCGAAAACATTTCACCAGCGCGTTGATATCGAAGTAAAGTATTTATTAGCAAACTACTTCATTTTACTATATTTTATTAATTATGTCATTTAAAAAACATTATGTAATATCTTTTTACCTGATAAGGGCCATGTTTTACGGTATTTAAAGTAAAAGTCTGCTAAAAATACTTTTTAAGAGCTCTTGGATAATTTGACCAAAGTATTCACTAAGAAAAAATAAGGTAACTGCGTCCAGATTATAAATAGTTTACGATGCACTCAGTCTTTCATTAGAGTTAAAACGCCCACCACATTTGGGGTAATGTTAAAAAAATAATAATAAATTCAATTTAAAATTATTTCACATTCACTTTAGGCACCCAATTGGGTTTAGCTTTTTGCGATAAAATTAATAACTGAGCAGTTAACATGCACATAATACATATTTAGAAATAAAAAAGTGTTTATGTTGGAGAGTAAAATTTGATAGGAGAGAAATACTCTCAAGGGATACCTACTAGAAAAATTAAAAGCAGGGATTAAAAACATAATGATATATGTTTGTTAAAACAAATTTGTAGGTAATAAGTACTTTTTATGGGGGTAATTTTTTTTTTAAATCCATCAGTATAATTAAATTACTTACACAATTTTATTTCCTTTTCAAAAACAAGGCTCGATATTATCGTTTTTTGCCGCTCGATAAAAAACTCTTTCAGACGCGGTGCACATTTGATTATACACGATTTTTGAGAATTTTTTACATTTACATCATTCAAAATTGACGGAGTGATTTTATTAGTTGTTAGTACTTTTTTTTTTATTGGAACTGAATGACTTTTTAAGTAATTTAAGATTAGCGGATAGCTTTTTTGCTTTGCAATGAAATTTTGGTTTTTGCGAAGTCACCATAAAAACTAAATAACTTACTAACTAACCATCACGCCATTTCCCAAAGGGGTAGGCAGAGAGGATAGAACGCCACACCACTCACTCTCTCCTGGCACACTTCTCTTGCTTCCTCCACGTTCAAACATCTTCTCGTGCACGCACGTCGATTATTCCGACTTCTTACTTGCCCACTTTGCCCACAAGCACTTGTTTTACTTGATCATGCCATGTCTTTCTCGACGTTCCTTGATTTCTACATCCAGGCACAGTCGCATCATATATTTTTTTAGCCGTTCTTTCATCATCCATTCGCTCTACATGACCATCGTAAAAGACCTTTCCTTATTTCTAAATCGACATAACTAAATAAACTTTTTTAGTTTCATTTATCTGAAAGAATCAACTATTATTGACGATCTCAATTTTATTTATTAACACTTTCAGGTACCCAGTGGTCAAAAAAACATTAAAAAAAATAATACCTACCTCCTTAAGATACGAAATTAACATTTCCGAAAATCTCAAAAAGTTTAAAAAATATATTTTAAGATAGAAAAATCCAAATATTTGGTATATTTGTACCCAGGATTTAATTCAGGTCTGGAAGAGCTATATATAATAATATGTAATTTTACTATGACTCTACTGGTATTACTTGCAATAGGAATAGGTAAAACAACAAGAGTGTGACTCTCTTGATTTAAATTTGCAATAATATGTAGTTCGTAGTTGTAAAATAAATAGTACGAGTAGTTACAAGTCCCCATATATTAATTTCACGTTTTCCGCCATATTATAGGGATACTACTTACCTATGTCTGACATAAAATGGGTTATGGTTACCAACTTAAATATTTAACGCAGATTGGAATTGACCATAGAAAAACGAAATGCCGTTTGTATTTTACGCCCAGTAACTAAATGGTGAGGTATTGAGGATCCTGAAATACCCGTCATAGGTAACATTAGCTATCATTTTTCTGAAAATATCGAAAACAAAATTTTTCTGTAATTTAATGAGTACAGATAAAACCAACCGGCTGATGCCTATACTTGTATTGATTGAATACTTAATCAACATGTTTACGCAAACTAGTAGAACCTTAATATTATATTTTTTTCGTCTCTGGGTGGGTTTCCATGTGAAAGTTTTTTTTTCATTTTTATTTCATGTATATTAATTTTAATATTGGTTTTAATTTGTATTTGAATTAGTTTTTCATAGAATTTTTTTTTTTTTTAAATAATGACGGGCATAATATAAGCCTGAAATTTTGCCTTTATTTTTATTTATTTCAATGTAGCCTATTTTATAAAGTAGACTAATTCATTAAAATTATGCGTTATATTTTCTTGGTGGGTACTTTAATTTTATCAACTACCTTCCCATATCCGCACCCAATGGTGCATAAGGCACAGTATTGGTACACCACGTGCAGAGAATCATAATAATCATAATAAAATAATTTGTTACATGAAGGCAACATGATCAGGCCTACGCTTCAGACATTTATCTACCGGCATATATATGTGACAAATGATTAATGTTCAATAGATTTGGTTTACGAATGCAGTGCCCCTATGCACCATTGGGTGCGGGATTAAGAAGTGTAGTAGAAGTAGTAGTAATAGATGAGAGTCATCATGGAGGAATAAGTGGCGCTTAATGCGGTTTACTCTACAAGGACGATTTACTTACTAACTTGTTTTGAAGTAACGATATATCCGATTATTTTTCCAATCAAATCTCCATTGTGCTCACTGTTGAAACTTTATCAAAAGGTCAGGACACATGACTCACTTTATAATCGGGGTATATACCATTAAGATGCACTTTATTGACACAACACTAAACGGCATCCAGTTTGCCATCCTTTCGATCGCCCCGTCAATAAAAAACACCGCGAATCGCACAAAAAACCAACCGCCCTTGCACTTTTTCTTCACAATGACACTACAGTAATTTTAAAAATATTCTAGAATTTATTTGAAAAAATATTCACGTATTTCGAACCACTTGCACGAAATCCAGCGGCCCGATTGGCCCGCGTGTTTTTATTTTACCCGCTACGTCTGCGCGGCACGTCATACAATCACCGGCGGCAAATTTAAACTGACGAACTGGTTCTTGAACGAGCTTCTTGGTTCATCTTGATCGCGCCGAAATAACAAAAGAGCAACGCTACCATGAGTCAAAAGGAACTTGAACTTGAATACTTTTGCAACAAACTTATAAGCTTTTTTGGTGTTTTTTACGTGATGGTTTAAATTGGTTTCTGTTTGGTTTTTGCGGACGAAACTCAAACCCCACCCCGCGCCAAATGATTTGAACAAACCGGCAAAAGAAGTTCTGATGCGATCAAAATGACCCGCGAATCGATATTGAAAAATGTTGCGACATTTTGAATCTTTTTTGCAGTTTCCGTGCAAACTCCCTTAAATGCGTTTGGACTTCTTTACTAACTTTTGCAATTAGCGGGGAAAGCGAGTGTAACGAGTAGAAATGGACTGAGAGGTTTGAGGATCTGGATGGAATGCAGATAGTTCTGGTGACATTCTTTTACTGGGCTGACGAGAAAACCAGTTAAACTGTGCACTTGCTTATGGAACAAGCTATTAACTATTGAACCTGTTCTTTTGTTTAAACAGATTCAGATCATTTTATTGTCGGCCGTTGCAAGCATTCTGAAGATTTGCAAGTCTAAGTGCTTATGCCTGAGATGTTCGACTTTATTTATCTCTACTGAAAACTGGTAGCTATATAAAATACTTACAAAGGCATGTTTAAAATATTAATGTGGTTTCTCGCATTGATATTTCAAGGCAGATGCTTTGAGATGTGCAAAGAACAAGGTCGCGCGGACGTCACCCGACAAGATGGCTTGGTTAATGAAATATCCTCATTATCAGTGTCTGGAGCCTGCAGAGCAGTACAGTTCCAGGCGGAGGGAGGACGTCATCAGGCGAGCCTTGCGGAGTCAGGCAGCATCTCCATCCTCAATCATGAGGCACGGATTTCATGTAATAAATCATCATATAGGTAGTCTGTTTGTTTGCTCAAGACTATCCGTCAAAACAAGGGACAGTGCGCGTCCACGCACCATGCATCACGTGATCGCGTTTGAAATTAGGTCACTGTAAGGGTACCCACTGTAGTACCCGGCTCCAATCAACATTGGTCTGGTCTGGTCAGCAAAAAATATTCTTTCTATTTATTAAACATGATATTTTTTGGATTTGGAGTCTTTGAATATCAGATATAAGGCAGAAAATTTATGGACGTATAATTTTTTTGAAAATTTAATTGCGTCTCGTAAGAAATGCGATCCGTTACGTCACCGATGTCATTTCCTCAACCGTCCGTTTAAATATAGGTAATGCATTCAAAATATTATTATTATGGATAATTTAAATAGCGCCGTTTTCGAAAAAATATACCTCAAGGGTAAATAATGCACAATGTACCTACATTTCTGTTAAAATTATCTTAACCAAGAGAAAAATTAAAAGCAAAATGTTGTCGAAAACTAGGAATATCATAATGCAATTTGCACATGATAGCCGTGTGTCTACTGGTCTTGACCCGGTGGATAGAGTATATCTGAGGGGGGGATAACGAACCCACCATCCACCCGCAGCTGTTAAAGAGTCCTGGGGTACGCTCTTTCATCTGTACATAGAGGAAAATATTATACTATTTCATCAACTCTATGCAGTTTAGTGGGGGGGGGAGGAGAATATATTTATATCCCCACCCCCTAAAGTTACCCCCTCAGTACCTCCGTTTGATTTATTCAGAAAAATAATAGTTACAAATATGTACATATAAAACAAAACAATATAAAAGTTACCAAAATCATTACAGGTAAAAAGTAATTTACACATAATACACGTATATACAAAAGAAATAATAACAAACAAAAGTAACAAGAGAAGATTTCCCAGTGGACGGAGAAAGAGAGGAGGGTGAATACAGTATAGTACTTTACAGTCAATACAGTGACCTATGCACTATTAGATGTAGACAATGTGAGGAAGGATGACATATAAAACTTTCTTCAAACAGCAATATATAGCTGACTCAAAATATATAGTTATTGTAAGATAGTTATGAGGAATCTTTCTGTTTTTTTGCGGTCTGCCCTCGGAACTCGATACACCTTGTATAATCAGCATTCACGTCGTAACGCTTCATGATTTTTACTAATGAGATCATGCACCTGCTACCCCATCCTTTGTCAAACGTTATCTTCGTTTTTGTTACGGATACATAGGATACAATAATAGTTTTTACCCACCAACGTTAACAATCATAATATCTGTAGCCAAAAGCCAAGAAGCCTCATATTTAAAATCATCGTAAACATTTAATAAATTAAATAATTTAAACTATTTATGTTATTTCGGCTGCATCACACTTTTTCTCTTCTATGGCTGTGAATCATGGCACCTAACCAGGCCCTAAAACAGCAGACTTCTGAGTTTTGAGAATATGTAGAATATGTAGGTATCTTAGAAAAATATTAAGTGTGCGGTGGTTTGACTTTGTAAAGAACACAGAAGTAAGGCAACGGACGCAGCAACCCTTGTTGTCCTACTATCATCCGGCATAGGCATATCGGCTGGCTAGGTCATATATACTACATATGCTTCCCAAGAGCCAAGCTGGCCTATTTTACAAATTTTCGGCGTCTCGGAAGCCCGCTGTTGACAATCCGTCGGCAGTTTGCGTCAGAGCTACGGGACGTGGTCCTGACCTGGGTGAATGTACGGAAACTGGCGACCGATCGCTTGGCTAGGAGATCATTTAATATAGATTTATTTGAGAGTAACCATGGTGATGTGCGGCGTTTGCTTTCCGAGTGAAATCGCATTTTGTTTTTAAGTTTTAAATTTTATTTAAATTTTAACTCACTTTTATGTATTATTTATATCTAGTAATTTAATGATGAAAATATTATTTTTTTACCTATATTTACTCTACTTGTGAAAACCTGTGATTGGTTTATTCTGTTTGTTTTCTTTAATGATTTGTTGATTCAAGCTCTGGAAAACATGACCGTAATATGTGAGTAATTTGGTACAAAGTGTTAACATAGATTCTTATTATTAATAAATGGTAATTTTTTTTTACATAATTTGGCGAAATTAAATATATATATATATATATATTTATATTATTTTTATACCCCGTGTAACAGAACTCGATGGAAAAGCGGGAACTAGTGAATCTACAACATATGTGGAGTCGAATCTCACCACAGGGAAACAAACCTTGAATCTTTACATTGTGAAGCGAGCATCTTAGCTGCTTCACTGCGGATTCGACAAATGTAACTTTTTTTACACGTGTATCTTATTTTATGTTTATCTATTTTTTATATAATAAATCTATTGAGAATAATCTCATTATTATCGAAACGTTTTTCCGTCTAAAAAACATCCTACTCTGATGGCATATACATTTGTAATTTGTATATGATTAAATAATAAAATAAAAAAACTTTGATGCATGTGCTAGAGAAATGTTGCGTACTTTTTACGAATAGGAATTTTATCTGCTAACCAGATATCCATTTAAAAAGTTCATGAGGTTAAAAGTTACCGAATTCCCAAATGACATGTATAAATATATCACGTTTTGTTATATATGGCAGCCCTGATATCTAAAATGAAGTCAAATTCAATATTTAAAGCGCCCTTGAGGTATGTTTATACGAAAACGGCGCTATACAAACTATCCATAATAATATGAAATATTTATTTAAATGCGACTTTTCCTACAAAAAATATTCACATAATACATTTTCTGATCTGAGTTCATATGTGTTACCTGAACTGGCGCTGAAGCGTAGGCCTGATCATCTTGCCTGTATGTAACAAATTATTAAGATTTTCAGCACTCGCTGAAAGTAGTAATTTGTAATATACTTTACTTACAGTTACAATAGACATTGTACATTTTTTAAAATTATATAGTTATTTGTTCATTGTCTTTTGAAGCTTAATAGCATTTCTGAAAAATCTCAAGCCTCAAATCTCGAAATTATTACATCTTTAAGAAAATATTATTTTTGACCTTTATACGTTCACACTTAATTAAAATGAAAAAGTAAATCGTACTTCTCATTGTACAAAAAAGCTTTTGGAATGCACGAGATTTTTTAGTTGGGTGATTAATCTGTGTCACCGATGAAATGGCCCACAATTTAAATACAATTTCACGCTTAAATAATGGAAAAGTACACCTTGTATTTAACAAGCATGCGAAAATGGATTATTAAGTTCATTGTGTGTATTGTTCAGATATTTACTCAGGCCGTGCTTAACTGTTAGTTAAGTTAGTCACAAGCAATACTGCCTTACCACTAGTAACAAAAATACTGCCTTACCACTAGTAATAAAAGTATAACCCAATCAACCAGTATGTTCAAGATACATTTTTTAACTGTCAACCACTAGTTAAAACATTTCCAGTTTTACTGAAATCGAATATCTGGTGTAAAAACTGTAATACTTAGTCGAAATTTGATATTGTTTTAATCGTTGGATTGGATAAGGGAAGGTAATACTAACATAAGATAGATAAACCTTTCTTTTATGCAACAAATGATCAAGATTAACTGTGCTTGATGTACCATATGAGGAAGAAGTAGTAATATTATTTTAATAGTAAAATGATACATGTTCAAAGTTTTGTTTAAAACTACATAAATATTGAAATAGGTGTTCATACAAATAATTCGAATAATTTTAGTCAAACCAAAATATCTCTGGTTACAAGTAAATATCTTTATCTACATAATATCTATAACTATCTATAGTGCGACCACAAAAGCCAGTAAGTATTTTTTCTGATACAGAAGTTCTACGATTCTATTTTTGCTATTTCCTGTTTATTTTTTTTCGTATACACATATGCATAAATCCTGAAATAAAACTAGTTTCTGTTCTAATTCTTAAATCAAATTTTATCCTGAAAACACTAATAAATCTGGTCATAAAGGAAACGCTTAAATTATTTTAATAAATAACTTGATTAAGTTTGAAGTAAATACCGGAATGTTGTAGGTTTAATTGTGATGAGATTATAAATCATTATATTCTTGACTAATTTCCTGTAATTACGTATTAAACATACGTAATCACGTAAGAGTTATGTAAATTTCTAATGAATTCAGTAGTTTACAAAACTCATCTACACCTTGGGGCTGTCTTTAGTTACGGATGAAAATATTGTTTAAAATCAATTGCTTATCAAAGCATAATTTTATTCATCAGAACAAAAAATATTACTGACGTGATTTAGAGCAGATTAGAAACAAGTATTCATAATGTTTGTTTGTATGTATAATGTGATCAGATTAAATTTAAATAATAGTTTGACATACCTACATTTACTGTGAAAAAAATTTGGGTAAAAATAAGGTTTGCAGTAAAGTTTTGACAAATTATTTTTTGTCGCCCAATAAATTCGCAGTGCCCTTATAATATTACTCACCGTCCTGACAGTATTACTCGGCGTCCTAATAAAACTATTGGAACGCCGAATGATTTATTAGGTAATTAAGAATAATTTGCCGAAAATGCTTTCTTCTTTATTACAAATTCCTGCAGTCTTTTTTTGAGAGGAAGATAACCAAATAGTTAAATTTAATTTAATTTAAAAAACAATAATAATTATTGATGTTTTATTAATAATTCCTGTTAACTTTGCGTTGACGAAAGGTTGATTTTTTTCAGTGAGTTCATCGTCTCAACCCGTTGAAGTCCACTGCTGGACATAGGCCTCCCCTGCCGTCTCCACTCTTCCCGATCCTGCGCCGCCCCCATCCACTGTCTTCCAGCAGACTTCCTGATGTCGTCCACCCATCTCATCGGTGGACGTCCTTGAGGCCTCTGGTTCCTCGGTCTCCACACCAGAACGCGTTTCGTCCATCTAAGTTTCAGTGAGTTATCTATTATTATTATTATGTATCATTTATATAGCGCCGTTTTCGTATAAATATATCGCAAGGGGTTACGTATTTGGTTCCCGCTCTTTTTTAGATATTGAGAAAAAAAGCATCTCTAAAATCATCGTTTTACAGCTTATTTCCGAGAGAAATTTCTAATTTTTAGTTTCTTTTACGTTGCAGTAATTTCTAGCCGCAATTCGCTGCATTTATATAATATTTTTTAAATTTTTAACTCTTTCAAAAACATTTTTTTTAAATGCATATTTTTTTAACTGTCTTCTGAAAGAGATTTTAATGATTAAGCTTTTTGGCTCAAAATGTACACAGAATGTTGATACGACGTTATCTTGATTCTAAAATAAATATCGCAAATTTATTTTTTAGTGTTGTCGTCCATACCAGCTATATAATAATTTTTATCTTTTTTGTTCCCGATGATAAACTGTATAACCGGAGTTTATCGGGACAGCATTAAAGTTGTCAGTTATATAAAAATATGACTGTAAATTGTTCTATACGAAAATAAAAAAATGATTTTTAACTTTCAATCGTCCCTTTGCCAAACATTTGTTTGCCTCGTTTGGTGTTGAATAAAAATCCGAATGCAAAACTTATGTATCGATTCCCCGTGTACACATTCTATTGAGTATCTAATTACAGGTAATTTACAGTAAACCATGCCACTTTAAATACGCTATTTCAAATAAACATGCAGCTTTACTGATTAAACTAATAAACGTTCATTATACACTTCAGCCTTTTGCAAAAGCTCACCAGATAACCGGTACCACCTACGTCGCAGGAACAAATTTACAAGACTACAAATGGACTGTAAACCCATTCGCGATATTAATAAAAAACCTTTCGGTGTGCGAAGAAAACCATTCCGAGTGCGTTCAGTGATACAAACCTGAAAACCAGCGATTAAAAGCTCAGATAAAAAGCCAAGTGACATCTTTAATATGATCGTAAAAGGACGCTACAGGAATCAGGACGAAGGGCAAAGTTCAGGATTGGCATCCTTAAATACCCGGGATAATTTATCCGGACGAGTTGACAAGGAACTGCGTACTATCCTCTCAACCCTGGAGAATTTATGCGGCGACAAAGCCACTTGAATTAATATACCACTTAGGAAACTTGATATTGCTGAAATGAAAAATCGTTGGCCCTTAATCCTTAGTGGTATTTTGCACCGCGGACTAGTAAGGCTATTTATTTTACGAGCTGTACTACCTCTTATTAAATCCCGATCTAACATAAAAGTGCGTAATTACTGTTTTCCTAGGAGTAAAATATAAATGGAATCACATAAGGAAGGAGTTAACTAAATGACTAAACATATTTACAACAAATGAATTATTTAAAATCAACCTTAAACTTTAACTTTTTTTAAATAGCTAGATATAATTTTTGTCACATCGCGATTTTAGTAAAACCATTATAACATTTTTCCATTTTTTGCAAATTTTTCTGAGATATGTTTTGTGACTGATATAACTTATTAGTTTTAATAATTACCTTAAACAAAAGCACAAGACACCGTCGTACAGTATTTGACGCTAAAAAAAATATTTTCAAATCTGCAAAGAAATTTTGAAATTCAAGGCTTCGGCTGCATAATATTCATTTTAAAGAAATATGACAGTTAATATTATTAATTTACGTAGGTATATATCTGATTTATGTTTTTTTGTATAAAGTTATAAATAATATAATGAGAGCCCCTATCTTCTAGAACAGATATCTCTTCATTGTCCAATTAGACTCACTAGACAATGTCATCTTTTTTATAATTTAGCACCATCAAAAGATTATTTAAAAAAATATTTTATAAATCGTAGTTGTGCGAAATTCAATGAATATTGTACCTGTCTTGACATTTTTAACATCGGACTACCCAACTTCGAATAAAATTATTCATTTATAGACTGTAAAGAGTAATCCTAATTCTATTCCCAGTCATCTCCTCTCCTTTTCTTTTTACCTATCCCTCTCATCCTATCCTTCCCTCATATCTCTTTTATATTTATTTTTTCCATCTTACTTTGAATTGTAAAATGTGAAAAACTAAAATTGGTAATCATGCTTTTTTTGTATTCTAAAAACAAAAAACAAACAAACGCCTTGTTGTTATTATTTTTTACTACTAAAATCCAGACACATTTAGAATTGAATCGTTGTAAGTAGTTCATAGCATATAATTTAAATTAAATTACGTACTTGAATCTAGTGACCTTAAACTAATAATTAAAATCCAAGTAGTAATTTCACTTTCGTAAAAGTAAAAACTTGAACATTTACACTTGCGCTTCACTTAGTTTTTGTTATTTTGAACTAAGTGTAACCTATCAAGCAACCACTTCCCAGGTTATGTGGCCATCACAGGTAATTACATATTTGCATTAACTTCAAACGAACGCAATTCTGAAAGCAAACTGAAAGGTATTTACATCTAATTTAAAAATAGAATACATTTACATTTACACTAACATAACATTTAGACATAATTTCTTAAAACGTTAATTAACTTCCATCTGATGAATATGCAGTAAATACACTTATCTATAATATAAATATGAGGTTAAGAAAAACAGTATATCCCTGATAAATCCAATACATCATCTAATATTTTATCTTTATACACAGATTTGGACAATCAAAATACTCAAACTCAATATTTATATTTTTGTGTTTAGTCAGTTGCTCGATCACAGATCAGTACCGACTCGGTAATAAGCGAAGTGATAACGATTTCTTACCCATGGATGTTTAACGTTTTCGCGATCACAATGGAACACGCGTTAAAAGTTATCGATCGGGATTATTAAACGAGCGCATACTAGTATTACCGAGAGATATATCTTATTCGCACATATATCTTCATTCAATCTTTCTCGAGTGCCGTATTGCATTTAGCGGTTTTCGCAAGCCAAATATTGAGAAAAGCAGTCGATATAATAAAAAATCCGACAAGCGCGATGATTTGACGTTTGACGTAAGGCCGCGATATAGCGTAGATCGGCTCCGCTCGGCTCAGATTGTCAATGCTCCGCCCAGCGATCGCGGTATTGAACGGTATGTCATTGTGATCGCTCAAATCGTTAGTGTTAGCACGTGATTAGCACGTTTTTAACTACGTCGATAGTTATCTGTGATTGAGCTACTGGTAGTAGTATAAATCGTTAAAATTAGGTAGCTAATATACAGCGCAAACTTAAAAACGCGTCAAAATATAGGTACATTTACGTTTTAATTAATTTTTATGATAATTTTATACATCTAAACTGTCAAAACAGGTACGTGGGAAGATGGTTACCATAAATTTATCTACAATAAATTAAAAATAATTTTCTAAATGTGCTGCTCAACTGCTATGTGTTTGATTACGATATATTAATATAACATTATATTAAAAACAACATTTTAAGTACAATGTTTTTGAGAAACTTACTCATAAATAATTTAAGAAATATATATAAAAACATGTACAACGAACTACCTCTCCAAACACGAGTTTTTACTTTATTAGAGAGGAAGTAGCGTTTATAAGAATATTTTGTAAAAATACCAGCATATATTATACTATTTACGTTTTATTATAACCTTATTTTTATCTGAATAAATAAACGAAAATATATTTATTTTGATAAATACGGTACTATTGTATATTACATAAATATGTATAAAAAACACATCAATTGCGACACATCAATTTAACAAGTTGTTATAAACTACTTACATAGAAAAATGTTAAAAGAATATTATATAAAATATAAAAAAAAAATAAATGTTATAAAAATAAACTGTTATCTGTAAACCCACTTACAACAAACATTTTGGTTTTTCCAAATCCTATAAAAATGTAAAACATTAAACATGTTGAAAATAAACAATAACATAAATAAACATAATATCTTTTCACCAAAACATGACGTTCTATGGGCTAGGAGTAAAATTGTTGATATTATTGATATCCCAACAGAGACAAAGAAACTCTGGGAAACGAATGTGGATTATCTAGGCGTTTACAGGGCTTATGACCTGTCATTGACTGTTTGCTAATTTGTCTACAAGTATTTGTACACATTAAAAATGTTGTTAAATTAAAAATCTTTTGAAAAAAATACTACTTGACATATTTAATGATAATTTATTATTATTAGATTCGGCAGATATGGATATCAAATACTAGGTGGTATCAAGAATTTAGTATTATGTCAAGTACCAATTTACACAGCTTATGACAGGTCACAAGCCCTGTAAACGCTTAATATTCCATTCAAAACATGTCTCTTTTTAGACAGCAATTCGTGATTTCTCGAAACGATATTTACGTAACACTTGTGCAGGAAATAAAAATCGTATTACAAAGATTTTTATTTTTTAAAATCTTATCTTATTTATTGAACTGCAGAATCCTTTTATGGTCCTTCATATGTCATTAAGCACCGTATTTTTATCGGCTATACTATTAAGGATATAATTTGATATTTTGTTCGTTCATCAAATTGATTGTAATCTAGAGAAGGGAAGGTAAGAATATAATATGAAACCCTTGAAATATGATACTTATGTGGGATCAAGTCGGGTTTGGCGAAGATAATGAAGAAGAAAAAACACGATAACGGTTTTTAAGAATGTGTTTAAAAATACATTAAAGAAGGTTTCGTAATAATAACCGAATAATCCCGGGATTTTTATTTTTTACGCGACTCGGCTGTAAAATTTTATTTTATTTTTATGTGTTATTAATTTATAAACAATGAATAAGATAGCACTATTTTCGTGAGAATTACCAGCAGGCTGGACTGGCGATGAGGCGTAATACTGATTATCTTGCCTTCATGTTAACAGCTTATCCAGACCATATATTGTCAGGATAAACTGTATTTAAAATATCAATGCAGTTCCCTATGCACCTTAAATTGCGAGTAATGAAAGGAGGAAGATCAAAGATTAAACATTTGCGCAAAGCAGTAAGTATATGTAAGTAAATAAAGGTAGAATCATCATAAAAGTAAAGGTTGAATCATTCTTACTATAAAGCCATAACAATAACATAATCTCATTATTTTTTATTTTATATTTTATAATTATTTCCCTTCTTCTTCTTCGTGTATTTTTTTTTATTATCTTTTTCTCTTCGCATGCTGCTTGAAAGAGTGTGAACACATTCACATTGACTTTCACAGTATACCCACAAACAGGCTATGCCTTGGTGGGATTTTAGTATTTTTATTTTTATTTATATGTTTATTTTTTCTAATGTATATGTGTTTATATGTATTTTTTTTATAAAAATTTTTTTTCTTTTGAAAATAATAAATTTAAAAAATGTATTTTTGAACGAGAAACCTTAAAATTCAGATATCGACCCTTTGATCTACAAATAAATGTAGTAAAGCCAAAACTTATTTGAGCCAAAATGGATTTTACGACGTTGGTTGCTAGAAGAGTTGTTAAAGCCATTTTGGCCTTAATAAGCTCTGGCTTTTAATACATTTGTTGCCCAAAGGGTCAATATGTCATTTTTTTTTTAAAAATTACACATGTGTCAGAATCTCACACTAATAATTTCCTTAAATAAAAATGGAATAAAATTTTTTTTTTCACATTAATGGTACAAATATAACTGGATGTGCTATTAGCCTTTTTTTGGCTCTCAGCTTAGGTAGTTAAAAAATTCGGTATACAAATCTGTATTTCTCAAATTATTTATTGTATAACTAACTAACCATCACGCCATTTCCACGTGCCAGTCATTATAAAGTAAATGTACGTACCTACTAAAGTTTGTGTTTAAATTTTAAAACATTTGAGAACCTAACATAAAAGTAATTGGATTTTAATTGAATATCTGATTGTACATCTTTTAATTCGTGTTTTGGTTTGTGTTTACAAAAATAATTTTAATTAATTCTCCACCGAACATACGAATGATTAATTGAAGGAGCCATGTTTAGCTAATAAACAGTTTTAAAGATAATTACTTGATAAATTATATTTGTTACTAAGATTGAACAACTAAGAATGCACAAAATTGTTTTGAAATGATTTAAAAATAAACAACATTTTGAGTGTGTCCAAATACTTGTGATAAAAACTGGATTTCACCCATTACGGGCTAAAATTTTATAACAATTTGACATTTCAACAGAGACTAAAAGTTTGGATGGGAATATTAATATCTAGGCGTTTACAGGGCTTATGACCTGTCATTGGCTGGGTTTTAGAAATTTGCAAATTGTTATCAAATATCATTTATTTAGTCAAGTTAATTCTATCAATGAAGAAAACAATTTTTTTTCGGAATACCAGGATGAAAAAAGCGCTTCTAAAACTGTGTTTACTTCAAAACATTTTATCGTTGGTAGGTTCTTCATTATTTGGTTGATTAATAACGAAACATTCTAAAACTATATTACATATTTAACAATTTCATCTAACTTAATAATAATAATTTAGTTTGCATCAAACGTTGATACATGTATTTAAAAAAAAAGAAATATTACAATAAATACTAATACAAATTAAATTATCGACCAATGTTTTTAAGAGTGGGCCATCCGCGTACAGCAGCGAAGCTTGAACCATACCACTTCTGCACCTAAACAGCCGACTCTAGAAGTTGGCCACTTTGAAGCGCACCGTGGCTTCAAAGGAGTTTATTCCTGAGATAGCAAACATACCGGAGGCACTGCAGAATCTTGGTTAGCATTTCAGTATTCTAAAAGCATAAATATTGTTTTTAACTAACTTCCTTTCCTTTTTTCCTTACCAATGGTTTATAAAACACTTGAGCGGTGTAGGGAAGGCCAAGGAGTATTAAAATACCTCGAATGTTTCAATTAAAAATACACATTAATTTTTTCACTTTATGTTTTAAGATGGCCAAATTTATATGTTACCTAATCTAGGCATAAAAATGTATTAACCATAGTTTAAGAAATAAAATCATTTAAACTCTGGAAAGTTTTAGGAAAAACCAAGGTAAGTTGTAACATAACGTGTTTGGGAACATAACAGAGGAAAACCAATAATAGCTCGCACTTAATAATAACGCAACGAGGGTATAAAACTAAAAATTTTAATTAAAAAAAATAAAAGCCTCCCATTTATTTAAACGTAAGTATTTTCTGATGCTATGTCTAGAAAACAAAATCTCAATACATGAACCTAAATTATTATTTTGATTGCTAACACTCTGTTTATTGTTTTATTCTACTTGAACAATGCGTTTTAAACAGTTTTATGATATGACTTATAAGCTTATAAACTTCATATTTTTAAAACAAGCTTATAAACTGCAAGTTCGCGTTTTAGCATTGTACCAACGATATAATAAAGGGAGGTATTTTATTTAAAGAATACTTAAGAGTCCTGAACATTCTTTGTTATTTTTCAGTGTTGAAATTTGATCAGCTCCTCTTATTGTGATGTTAACATATTTACCCTTTGCACAACAAATGTAGTAAAAGCTAAAACTCATATAGGCCAAAATGGCCTCTACGACATTGGTTTTTGGTTTTTGCTAGAAGGGTTGTAAAAGCCATTTTGGCCTAAAAAAGTTTTGGCTTTTACTACATTTGTTGCGCAAAGGGTCAATATTATTGTACAAAAGACAAGGCAAGTAATTTTAATATTATATTTTCTAAAGTTAAGTAAGTTAGTATTGTTTTGTTTTGTCACGACCCACAGTTTGATATTAGCTTGAACCCATTACGGCGAGGTCACGTTAGCCCACAAAAGTGGGTGGGTCAAGCTTTACAACAAATTAAAAATAAGTTCTACGTGCGTTCAAATTATACAACATTGGAGGAAATTCAACAGGTAGAATCCCGACAGAGAAGCTACCACTAAACTTTCCAATAATAATCAACGAAGAAAGTAATTATAACGTTTCAATAGTTGTACTATTTATTAAATATTTTGGAAAGCTGGATATTAGCTAAATTCTACACATGGCGCTACCTGGTTAATTTTTACCAGCTACCAGCTTTTTTTAATGGTATGATATTCTTTCCTCGTAGTCCGCCGGTTAGCGCGTTGGGTTACAATGCATTAGGTCGCGGGTGCAATCCTTTGGGGACAATTTAAAATATCGATTAAAATTTGGTTTTTATCAAAAAAAATAATTCATATTTGGTACCTTGGAATTGGCAGTAAGACTGATCATTTTTCCTACATAATAAGAATACATTGCACTTGGTATACCAATTCAGTACTCTATGCACCATTGGGTGCAGATAAGGGAAAGTAATAATGAAATATTATGTCTTTACCCCTTATTTTAAATAATTACCTTCTTTATGGTTGCATTTACTACTTAATTCAAAAGTAAAAAAAAAAAACACAATCTTAAATTTAGTATTTTTCAGGTGCCAAAAAAATATAACATTTACTGTATTTTAGCATAAGGAATACCTTCTATCAAATGGTGATGATTTTTTTATATCGATTTGTTGCAAAGATTTTAGTTCAACGAACTTTTGATTCGACAGTAGTGATTGATGAATATAGGTTCGATTTATTAACAGGAGGGGCATTCTAAAAATTCAAATCTTACGGAAATATTTTAATCATCTTTTTTTTAATAAAGATTATATCATATATATACCTACCTCAAATCGGCGTTTACGACACTCCGGCACGTGCCCTAGGACCAATGGAGAGACAACATCAAATCCAATGTCTCAATTTGTTATTAATTTTCCTGTGAATTGTGTGTAAGGATGATTGAACAAATAAAATTAACAAATATTTTTAAAAAGGGATAACTTTTCTACATTAATATTTTTGTCGCTTTTTCATCGTTTTATTTCTGGCTTCTATGGTATTTTATTATTTTTGCGTATTCATTTTTGGTCGAGATAACCATTTTCACAACAATGTAGGACATTTTAGGTACATTTAAAGCTTACTGAAAAACATAGTATTTTTACGTTTTAATGAATTATTATTTTAAATCTTAAGTGCATGCACTTTACATCAGAATGACCCTCCCAAGATATTCATTATTGAGGCTTTAGTATTACAAAAAAACAAGAATGTCTCCATTACATATCATTATATTGAAATCAATCAGCTGATTTTTTAAAAATGCTTAATTACAATGTTTTTAATTTGTATAACTAAAAAACCTGTTTATGGTGCAATACATTGTGACAATCTTTTCATTTTTCCTGGAATTTTTTCTGGTTATTTTCTTAATTGGATGCTTATGCGCGATTAGTCGTACTACTACTTAGTCGTACTACTACCTTCAATAGTTAAGAACGGTCGATGATAGAAAATTAATTTGATGAAATATAAACTTTGTACATCATAAACAAGGTAAAAAATAAATGTAACTCCCATTTGTAACACCAAGTGTATACAGGCTGTAACAAAACTCGATATACAAGCGGGAAACCAGTGAATCTACATCATATTTGGAGTCGATTTTGTAGAATAAAATTTTTTGATTTGACCATTCGTTTTCGAGAAAATTGAGTACTAAATTGTTTTTTTTTTTCGATTTTTTTTTTGCAAACTGTTATCAAATATTATGTATTTAGTCAAATTATTACTATCCATGAAGAAAACAAAATCGAAAATATGAAAACTTTTGTAAAAAGAAAAAAAAAAACAATTTTTCAAGCTCAGATTAAAAAGTCATATTACACAATCGTCTCCAAATAAATCAGTTTTCGGGTTGTACTACGAGTTTTGTTACACCCTGTATAAACTACAAAATTTCTAAAATGCTTGCCTATTTAAGATGCATCAGGTTCCCGGATTCTTAGGGGTCAAATGCTGACAATTCGTCGGCAGTCAGAACGACGGGACGGGAATCTTACTGGGGAAGACGCACTGCAGATCATACGGCTTTGAGGCAGTTTGTTAAATCCAAATAATATGCTACTCGTACAAAGAGTGAGCGGATATGGTGTAAAATGAAGGTTTGTCATCTCGTTTTAGTACAGTTTTTTTTTGTGCCTGTTTGCATTTTCGCAATGACTTACAAGATCAAAATATCATCTGCATGTTAGACAAATAAACTTGAATATATTAATCTGGTCTAGTCGAACAAAAAACTCCCCACGATAAAATCAATACCACTGATTTATATTATAAATAAAACTAAAAAAAGCGGGCTCGTCCGGGATTTGAACCCGGGACCTCTCGCACCCAAAGCGAGAATCATACCCCTAGACCAACGAGCCATGTCTATATTTGTACAGTTCACAAAACATTAACACATTCTAGTATGCACAATATAATGGTTCACTTTCACTTTGTGGTGTCAACATAAACCACGAATTCGTGCACGATTTGCTGAAGAAGCATTTCAACTGTAAATTATATTATGTGATAGTTAATATTGTATGTAAATTCAACTGGCTCGTTGGTCTAGGGGTATGATTCTCGCTTTGGGTGCGAGAGGTCCCGGGTTCAAATCCCGGACGAGCCCATTTTTTATATTTTTCTATGAAACTCTTGTAATATATACGCGAACTTATTACTTCGTATGATATAAATATCATGTTTTTAAACCGCCTTTGTGCAGCTAATCAAATCTTTTAAGAATCAAGTCACTAAATCTAAGGCGAGTTTTTATTGTACATTCATGACATCATTTACACGGGTAATATTACTTTTCCGTTTCTTTACTTTTCCTTATACTGCACTCTTATTGTACTCTTATTTATTATTTACGGACTTGAAGTCCATTTAAACACAATTACATATTATGTACATTAAAAAACAGTAGCCGGAAAAGTAGAGCAATTGTAAAGCTAGGACAAAACTATCAAAAATCTCAAATAGCTAAATAATTGCTACAATCAATAATTATCTAAAACTACCATTTTAAAATACGTAAGTGCTTGAAGTTGTTCCTTAGTGTAACACTCTGTTACAGCTCATACTCCGTTTTCAAGGAGCTTTATCATGACCCAACGACAGCAAAAAGTTACCACAAGATTCCGAATGAGCCATTTTGCACCTGTTATGAAACGAACACCCTGCCCCGTATTGTTAAATGCTTGTACAAAAGTCGTGAGTAGTTTATTTTTGTGGCTGCATACATTTGAAAAATGCGTAAAAATGCATTCGATAAATAATGTTTTTAATTTTTTGGCTTTATCTCACTCGCTCACAACTTGTTTCCTATTTCCCTGCGAAGTTAATTCCGAATATTATTTATAAGTAGCTTCGAAATTTAAATATTTGCGTATTTTAGATTGTATATTTGTGTTTATATTCAATGCACTTGGAGAACCAATAAAGTGCCCTGTGCACTTCAAAGAACGTCAATATGTTTTTTTGCAAATAAAGCAATAAAAATATTGTACAAACTTACTTCAAGAATACGCATTATTAAATGTAAAAATTGATTAAGAGTAATAAAATAAATTATTATGTTTTTCTGGATTATTATGCCGCGTTTGTTGGTTTTGATCTTCAGGGGTGATGATCACCATTGATTTTTACTTTACTCCCCTCTTAAATAATCCTCTGTATTTTCGATTCAACGTATAATTACTTCAGAGTAAGATGGATAATTTCTCTAGAATAAGGGATATGATAAATAATGAAAATAATAAATAAAAATATCGAAACGTGATGCTGGAACTCGATAACCTTTAAGAATAATGGCTAATTTTAAATTGTTATTGCTTATTCTCGCGGTAAGTTTTAATTTGTCCAAAAGCTGAGAACTATGTCGGAATAAGTCAATAAAGGTAAATGAAAATCGGAAAAATTATGTGAGAATTCTTCACGAAAGGCTGTATTTTAACAATTATTAATAACATAAAAATACAATAAATTATCAAGATTCGCTGCACTTGTGTATCAATGCAGTGCCCCATGCACCATTGTTTGTGGATAATGGAGAATAGTAGTAGGTATTGATAACATCAAATCATTACGTTACTTTACATAAAGAATATTTTGTTGATATTGTGTTAATTAAAATTTTGTATAAAACCACTCACTGACTTTTCTATGTCTACCGGTTTCAAAACGTATCCCATCTCTTCGTCAGGACAAACACAACTACACCAACAACGGGCTACGTCTCGAAACCGGTAGACATAAAAAAGTAGTGAGTGGTTTTATACAATTTTTTTGTTAACAATATCAAAATGTTGGACCACAAAGTTAATGCTTTGAGTATTAATATAACAATGTTTTGTTGCATTAAATGTGCCAGGACAGAGCGGCGCGGCGCGGTGCGGCATTCTATTCTCTCAGCCTATCCCTTCGGGGAAATGAAGTGATGGTAAGTAAGTTTTTTAAAACTCATTTCACGATTATGACACTCGACCTGTGAGTCTATTCACAAAAATCAAATGTTGTGTGGATGTGGTGCTACAGAAGAATATTTTAGAAATTTCCCGGAGAGACCATAATCTAGAATGACGAGGTTCTCAGAAGAAGACTCGCGCCTGATAAAACCTATCAGTGGGGGCGAGCTCTGTGAATTATGCTACTTGAGGGTCTCCTGCATAACATTATAGAAGGACAAAGGGACGACGGGAGTGTCTGGGACAAGTGTGTGAAGACACGAGCTGCACCTCATATATTGAGCTGAAGGGAAGGGGAAGGATAAGCTGAGCGAAAAATGAGGTGCAATTTTTTGCTGAAGATCAATCCAAAAGGTTGAGACTATGAAGAAGGACTAGGTAAACCCCGCGCTATGGAGTTACAAATCAAGGTGTCGAAGAGCTTGGCTGGGACCGTATTAATACGGAGTTAGTATTCAGTGCTCAGCGTGTTGAAGCAGTGTGAAGTATTTGCGAATGTAATTGATAATTCATAGATTTCCGCCACTATTGTGGTGAATCCCGCGCGATTGAGTTACAAATCAAGGTGTCAAAGTGCTCGGCCGGGATCGTATCATACGGAGTTAGTGTTCACTGCTCAGCATGTTGAAGCAGTGTGAAGTATTGGCGAATATTATTGATAATTCATAGATTTCCGCCACTATTGTGGTGAATCCCGCGCGATTGAGTTACAAATCAAGGTGTCAAAGTGCTCGGCCGGGATCGTATCACTGCGGAGTGAGTGTTCACGGACTAGTGTTGAAGGAGTGTGAAGTATTTGCGCATATTATTGGAAGGATCTTGTTACAAATAACAGGTCCTGGGTGGACCTGACTGGTCGTGTATGCACGTACTTGCATCTTGTGTAATTAACGAGCGCACTGCGTGTTTTGTGCATTAGCGGAGAATCCTGCGTTTATAAAACGAAACAGTTTAATTTTTTGTTTTTGTTGTAAAAATATAGTGTGGGGATTATTAAAACTACGCAACATCAAAATCATAGTAGAATTGGATTTGGTATCAATTACAAATTTTCTGCTATAAGTATGTTTGCTTCATCCTTCAAATAGACCAAAATACTACTAATTTTCAAAAAATAATTTTAGAAAGGTGACATTCCATACTTGAAAAATACTACCTTGCCTAATTTGTGCCTAGTGACAGCTAGTGACCCACTACGTCACTCACTACGTCATCACTAGGCATCTACGTCATCACTAGACATCTACGTCACACGTTTCAAAGTGTGGGTGTGTGCTGGAGTCTTTAGACAGTGGGATTTGATAATAAGATTAGTGGTGTTATGAAATTAACCCTAGGAAGCGTATATTATACGCTCATTCTATTGAGTACTTTTTCGAAGTAGGTACCTAATGCAGTTTTTATTATCTTTGATATAGACATCTGACACTATTTATAATACCCATTTCTTAATTTCAGTAAAATAGTATTTCTCACTGACATGAGATATAAATTTCTGTCGTTCTTCTCATTTCTTTTAGAGAAGTAGTAAAAAGTGTGCATCTATGAGTTTACCGACATCCAAAAAAACGCACTTGTTTGCTTACCTTTTTAGTACGGAGCGAGTTGCAATAGGCATCTAATAGGTGGCATCTAGGATCTAGGAGTGGACCTTATCTGTCATCTGCTTTAGTACGAAGTCGGTAGAAGAATGCTATCTCTGTAGAGATCAGACAGTTTGTACGGCACACCGACATTCCTACATCACGTACACGAAAATGGTAGCCGTTTTTATATCTACAGGATGTATAAAAATCAGTTTATATGATTGATAGACATCGAACTATTTAAAAGGACTAATATTCTACCAGTAAATTAAAATAAAAGTAATTTTAAATAAAAAGAAACATTTGAGTTCTTATGATAAACTCAAATATTTCAGTTTTGGGACTGCTTTCAAATAGTCGGAAATAGCTGTGTCAGAAAGCAGGAAACAAGTTGTGCTGGAGTGGGATTCGAACCTAGAGATTCTAATCCGGAGTCCTCGAATCTACCACTAGACCACTACCCGGTTCGGTTAAGTTCCGAAACGTTTATAATTCACGGCAAGTTAGAAACGCGAAATTAATCATTCCTAAATTTAATCATTACTATGGCGAAAGATCGTTATCAGTTGCAATTCCTAGAATCTTCAATTCTTTACCTAGGGAGATTATCAGCGTTGGTAAGAGAGCTTTGTTATTAAGGTCCACCAGAGAGCATCTGTTTAATCGAATAGTAAATGAGTGATTCTTTTGAATATTCACTTCTCATTGCCTATGTATGTGTGTATATCATATATATATGTATACATATATGATATACACACATACTATTTTATGTATCTATTTTATGTATTTATAGCTCAACAGATCAAATTTAATTTTGGTTAATTTAATAAACGCAATTATGTGGTGCTGAACTTGACCTTGAAATTTGGAATTATTTATGAAGATAAGTGCTATGATTTCGGTGATCCTTTTTTACGTGAGATATTATACATCTCTGATTGATTATGGGCTCTTTTCCTGAATGGGTTTTGGTAATTTGACAAAATTAAATGCATTTTTCAAAAAAATACTTGAAAATTTTAAAGGAAAAAAATTGCTTACAACAAACTTGATAATCATCATCTTGCCATATCCGGTCCCTATGTGGAGCATATGGAATCCACAAACTGCCTCCAGGCCAAGCGATCGGAAGCCAGCTCCCGTGCATCCTCCCAAGTCAAGTCCAAGTCCCGCAGCTCTGACACAAACTGCCGACGAATTGTCAACAGTGGACGACCAGGACGTCGAAAACCTGATGCCTTGTAAAATAGGCAGCAATGGTTAAAGCTCTCGGGAGGCATACGTAGTATATGGCCTAGGCCGAAACGCCTTCGCCGGTCGACAGTAGATACCAAGGGTTGCTGTGTCCGTTGCCTCACTTCTGTATTCCTTACAAAGTCAAACCACCGCACTTGAAAATAAAAACTCAGAACATGATAATACTCGATAGAAAAAACAGGTATTTTCTAATCAGTCTGTAGCTCCATCTCAAACAAGATTGATCGCATGATCCCTTTTGTGAAAAAATATGTGTGACGCTATTTTCAAAAGTATTACAAAAGGATAGTCTACGTTACTTACAGCACATAATATTAAAAATTATATATTATTGATATCCCAACAGAGACAGAGAAACTCTGGAAACGAATGTTGATTATCTAGGCGTTTACAGGGCTTATGACCTGTCATTGCCTGGTTAAGTGGCCACTTGATGTATCACAACATTTCCCTTTCCCCATTAGCCCTGTAATTGGATGGCAGGCCATTATTTGTTTTAATTATGTTATGTTTTACCTGTACATCTGTTTGTATCCCGAATAAAATAAAATAAAATAAACGCCTAGATAATCAACATTCGTCTCCAGAGTTTCTCTGTCTCTGTTGGGATATCAATAATATCTGATATTAGCCCAGCAAGGGTATAATCCAGTAATTTGTCTACAAGTATTTGTACACATTAAAAATGTTGTTAAAAATTAAACTTTATATTTTTAATTCATTTTAGTTTATTTAACCTGTTCGCCTCATGGAATAGTGGTAGCGCGTCTGCCTACTGTGCATGAGGTAGCAGGTTCGATTCCCGTAAGGGGGAAAAAAATGTTCATATCATTTTTACTTTGTGGAAGCGCAAAGTCATAAATGGTGTTTGGGCATCCAATTTAAGGAGGATGACGTAAAGATACGCACTCATGAATAATTATCTCTCTCAAGATAGCAAAGTAACGTTTTCCCATGTAACAGGTTGCCTAATTAATCCTGGCTTCCATCTTCTGACGCCTAAAGTGCAGAGCAGTGATGCGTAAGGGTCCATACTTGGTACAATGTAAGGTACTATTACTGTCCTTACATGGATTCCAAGGAGTTAAGTCTCTTTCTAAGCAGGAAGACCAAGTACTTTGGGTGTAATGAGGGCTGTGTCTTGCTCTGGTACGGTATTATTTATCTCAACTTGGCATTGGCTTTCGATGAACAAGAATTTCAGAGAAGGACATTGCATACTTATTTATTTATTTGTACATATACTCCCGAAGGGCATTTACATGACATTAAAATGATTAAAATAAGTACATTTTTTAAGTTACATGTACTATGTCAAACAAACTAAAAAAAGTGAGTTATTATTTTTGTTGGAATCAGAATTGAATTCTGCATACATTGATATTGTTCAAACTCGTAAAAGTCTTGTATTTTAATAAGAAATAAATAAAAATATTTTTTTTCAAACAACGTTAAATCCGTAGCGAGATTTGAATCAAAATTAACAATGGTTTTTTGAATTAGATAAAGTCCATGCATATTTTTTAAAAACTAATTAAGTCCAAAATAAAAGTACTTCTTTCTTAAACAACATTTTGAGTGTGTCCAAATACTTGTCTACACTCAAAATGTTGTTTATAAAAATTAGCTGGTAAAAGTTATAAGCACAACAAATTGAAGATTCATTTTCAGGCGTTTTCTAGTAGGTGATATAATTCGGTAAG
Source organism: Micrasema minimum (assembly GCA_022494985.1). Classification (NCBI taxonomy): domain Eukaryota; kingdom Metazoa; phylum Arthropoda; class Insecta; order Trichoptera; family Brachycentridae; genus Micrasema; species Micrasema minimum. The sequence continues at coordinate 121,893 of JAGVSP010000304.1, forward strand.
AATCTCACTTGCAATCATAAAGGTTTCTGCTAAAATGCTTAGCAATTTTCTCAATGGATGACAGAGAGTTCACATGTGAAGCGTCGCGCCATTTTACTGTATATTGGCGGATGTGGATATCAAATACTAGGTGAAATGGGGAATGTTGTAATACATCAAGTGGCCACTTAACCCAGCCAATGACAGGTCATAAGCCCTGTAAACGCCTAGATATCCATATTCCCTTCCAAATTTCTCGTATCTGTTGAGATGTCAAATTGTACTTCTTTCTTAATTATACCATAAAAAAAAAATTTAATTCGTTTTAATAGTCAAGTTACTAAATTAATTCGCAGATATCGCAGATTCGCTAAATCCGTACATACATTTCGAAAGAATAGATTATGTCAATTTTCTCAGTAGCATTCAATGGACTTAACGACGTTTGATATCCATTGAAACATATTTAAAAAAAAAGCAAGCATGTTAAAAAATCAATTTTTGGTATTAACATGAATATATTTATATCTTTGAAAACAAGTTGAAGCAAGTTAAAAATCAATTTTTGGTACTTATAATTGTACTTTATTAGTTAATAAAAAAGGAAATCACAATTAAAGATTATTTAAATGATCTGTCATAAATTGAGTTAATATTGCATGCTTATAGCTTTGCAGAGTGTTAAACATAATATCAGCACTCTCTTTATTTATTGCCTAATGAATGTAATCGCGGTATAGTCGAATTACTGTGCTGGTTAGAGTATACTCGAAAAATACTACTTTGTCTAGGTGTCTAGTTACCCACTACTTCACTCACTACGTCATCAATAGGCATCTACGTCATCACTAGACATCTAAGTCACACGTTTCGTGTATTGGCGTAAGTGCTGGAGTCTTTAGACGGTGGAATTTGATAATAAGTGGTGTTATGAAATTAACCCTAGGAAGCGTATATTTTTAGAAAATTTGTATGGAAACGCCCCTTCTAGTAAATTCTTGTTCGATGGACATTGGGCATATTTATTTGTTTGTGTAGCTTTTTTCCCTTTTACATCTTACTATTATAGGTACTTAGAATGATTTATTTTTATAATCGTACTGTATTATATGTAAACAACATTTCGAGTGTGTCTAAATACTTTTAGACAAAAGTTGAATTTCGCTCATGACTGGCTTGCATTCAATTACAACTGACATGGTTTAAAATCGAATGCGTTTAAAATTGGAACACGTAGCATATATTATACAAAATTCAAAAATTAGCTATAGAAATGAGATAATGTTGTAATACGTCAAGTAGCCACTTAACTCTGCCAATGATAGGTCATAAGCCCTGTAAACACCTAGGTATCCCTTTCAAACTTCTCATATATGCAGGTACTTATGATAGTACAAATAAAAATTCGGTCCTTCGTTATAATAGTTTGCTAGTTTTTTTTCTAAAGCAACATACTTGTACTTGATGGCTACCCTGATATGATAATATATCAATCCATTTATTGCACATCAAACTAACGTACGTATTGGAATGTGGGTGGGATTTTACGACAGCGGATGTTATTAAGAAACAGTAAAAGTACGTAGGTGTCATCATTTGGTAGCTGTACTCTTTAGCATCAAATTACACTTTACGACGTTTTAAACATTGGACTAACGACAAACGCCGCGGGTGACTTGTACCAACACTGACCACTAAACTTTATGTACTATATTTAGAAACATCAAACTAATTTTTCTATTCTACTCGTGTGTAATATTCATACATAGTCGACATCCCTACATCCTAAAACTACAATGTTAATAGTATAGCGTATATTGTTTTTTTTTAAATTCATAGTTAAAGTTTTAACTGAATTTTCAGTGACGAATTTTTATGGTATGAATTTTTAATGACGATAAAAATAACTCTTTAGACGTTTTTTAGGCTTACTAACGAGGAAATTATTTTTAAAAAGTAACTAACTAAACTAACTAACCATCACGCCATTTCCCCGTAGGGGTAGGCATAGAGGATAGAACGCCATACCACTCTGTCCTGACATACTTCCTTTGCTTCCTCTACATTCATACATCTTCTCATGCACATACGCGGATTATTCCGATTTTTCACATGACCACTTTCAAGTACTTGACGTACTTGGTCATGCCATGTCTTTCTTGGCCTTCCGCGGCTTCTACATCCAGGCACACTTGCATTTAAACTTCTTTTAGCCGTTCTTTCATCACTCATTCGCTCCACATGACCAAACCATCGTAAAATCCCTTCCTTAATTTTGTCGATAATGCTTATCTCAGCCCTGCACTCTGCTCTAATTTCGACATTTGTACGCCTATCATACATAGTCTTACCATGTTTGTCCATGTTCATAGTAGGTATATGTATAATATTATAATAGATATTAAAACCTTACCATCTAAACATACAAACAGCGCCCAAATGTCGGAGAATTTCGAAAATCGCGTTAAAAAGATAATTCGGGGGTCACAACACTTAACAGAAGAGACAACAAAGAAAAAACCATTGTTTTTATTGCTTTACAGTTTGGCTATGGTTTTCAGGTGTATTTTTATGGCTATCCATTTCAGATAAGTAAGTGAAGGAGCGTGGATCATTAAACGGAACTTGTCGATAAGATATTTCTCTCCCGTTCCGTGGATTATAATCCTTTGATTTCATCTCGGGACCTTCTGGTGAACTTATTCGTTTTAAATTATGTGCTAATCTATAAATTGGCAGGTCATTGATTAATCGTGTGATTTGCGTTGTTTTCTGTTAAAAATCACTCAATTCTGTTTTCCAGAGCAGTCGAGATCAAATATCGCCAGTAAGTAACAAAATAAGCATTATATGTAATTTTTGTTACCAAAAATGTTAACATTATTAGATATTTAGAAAACTTAAAAGAAATTATAATGAAAATAACCCAGTCAAGTAAGACGAATTTTCTACTTTATTTTTCTTACATTAAAATACAAGCGATGTGTTCTTATATTTTATTTATTTAACCACCGCAACAAGCCTGGAGGCCTAATTACAGAGGGGAACAACGTCACATTTACTTGGAAGAAAGCAATGAAACTGAATTTATTCACATCTACTCTCTATAGATTATAAATATGTATGGCTATCAGATGCTGTGCGTCCCACTAAATCAAGATTGTAGTTTAGAAGTAAACTAACTTACGAATTAACGACAAATTGAGAAATAAAGGAGGCATCAGAATTGCATTCCCTTTGCTTTACGAGAGTTAACACAAGAAGTTAAAAACGTATTTGTTATAATATTTATTGATACTATATACTGCAGCGTTTCTAAAGAAAAAACAACAGTAATCAAACGGTGTCCTTCTTATGAGTAACATTCCTAGGATTAGTTAGCACAAACCACAAAGCACTAGATCTCTCTAATCATCTTTGTCACCTCCCTTTTCATTTAATCGGCGTTAAAAAGTCCCATATTTCCACCATAAGTTCTCCGAATGCCATCGCTGCAGTTTGGCCATTACCAGAGCTTTATGCGACTTGGAATAAGAAGTAAGACAGCCGTTAAATGTGATTGCGAGTCATAAAGTTGCTAATAAAGTGGTCCCACAATCGCCCGCATTAAGCTCATTGTATTTCAACTCGCACTTGCCAACCGCAGCTTTGAAACTCTGGTCAAACGCGTGCAGGCAATGCATTTCGGTTAAGAAATAAACAAATATAGGGGTTTATTTATGGGACCTCAACAGCAATGGATATTCAAGGATTTACAGCAAGGAGTTTGAAATATAATCATAATAATAATATGAAGGTGTACCGATCTACTCTCTGGCAACTTTAGAAAAAGAAGAGGAAAGAAGATTCGATTATATCATCGTATTTTAAATAAATTTTCAACAAAACCTATAAATTCACGAATTTCGTCCCATGGACGAGTGAAAATCATCCTCTTTGGTGTGCCAGGCTTTTCTCGGATTATGTCGTTGCGATCTGTGAATTTTTTTCTAGTGATTTAAGTTGATTTAATTTTGTAATCTCTAAAAAAATATACTGTAAATCCATATAAAAGGCTGCGTTTAATTCTTAAATAATTTTGACTAAGAAAGCCATTCAGAGGTATAATAAACTTAGAAAGTATTTGATCAAAGGAACATGAATCACAGCGCCAAAGAATTTTCTACCTGATAATAAAAAATTCATTTGGATAATATGTTCTGTTCTTATCAGCCGTTAATTTTTCCGGGCGGCATTTTGGGTCCGCCGTCCATCCTATTTTAAAATACTTGAACAGCATGTTTCTAACAACGGTTTACGGAGAAATCATTAAGGTATCTCTTTTCAGACATATTTTATCGTATTGTATAGAAAGAGAAGGCTTTATGATTATCGAGTGAGTAGATTTGGTAAAATGTTAGTATTACCCACTTGGTTTACAGGGCTTGTGATCTGTCATATCTAACAAACCATTATGCTCTTTCCCTGAAGGGGTATTCAGAGAGGATAAAACGTCACACTTTTCTGTCCTTGCACACTCCCTTTGTTTCCTCTATATTCATACGCCCTCTCATGCATGCATTTTAATTATTCGGACTAAATAAAGATTTACTAACAAAGTGTGTTAGGGATCTTCGACATAGACTAAAATATTATAGACAAGACAAAATGGTTCACCGAGGTTAAGTCAAATTGGTGTCTATGCACACCACCTATCGTCTTTGTGATACGATACTGTAAAAACAGTGCATAAAAAATTTAAAGCTTGGAAAGTAGACGGAATAAATTTACACTAAAATAACTGCTAGATTTGCTTTTAAAAATAAAATGGTCATTTTAGACACGTTCTTGCAGCAACGGTAGAATATTTTTTACCGAATTTTTAACGAGCTTTTATGGAGTTGTCATTTTATGTATGATTATTCAATGATCTTCGATTGAAAATACTGGTTTTGAAGTTCATTTACAAGCTGTAAATGTATGTAATTTGATGTATGTAAGTGAGGTAGCGTGCGGCATTCCTTCAAAGTCTTCCTTTCATGGGACATTTATCAAAAATTAATGCACCAGAAGCCATTTACTGAGATGAAGTTTAGTATTAAATGTCACCGGCCTTTATTTATTACTGCTGATACGCTGTATTACAAAAATGTACTGCTAATATTGGTTCATATGCAGACATCCGGATAATCTCGTTTAAATGTTTTTTTTTAATACTTTATAAACTAATCTTCAGTTTAAAAATTAAATCCCTGCAAAAATCTTTAAAAACGACAATTTTTTTACGAGATTTTTTTAAAATACGCATCATTTAGCATATTGTAGTCAAAGATTTTTGTGTTATTATTTTTGGTTTTTACTTTGTTTTATTAAATATCAACGCGAAAATATACAGGAATAAAAGTAAATTGGCATAATTTTTTTTAATGATACACTCTCAAAAAGAGTATAAACCACTTATTTTGTTATATTAGTACTGTACTGTACTGCATATACATAAGTACAGTGAATCTTGATAATTTGTTACATGAAAGCAAGATGATCAATCTTACGCCTCAGCGCTAGTCCTAGGTATCACGTATGAATTTTTTTTGGTGAAAAACACATTTCGAATAACTATTGTTATGCCTATTACATTGTAAAAACTAAATTTAAAAAAATACTTATTCATTCAAAATTATTCCTATTTTCAAGCACAAGCCGCTTAGGTTTTATTGGAAAAAGTATTTACAAATTGAAATATGTGGAAATATCATATGATTGCATAGATTTCTTTATTAAAAAAAAGTTGGGGAAATGGACTAACTCCGAATAAAACTCAGTTACATGCTCCGTTTCTTGAATAACGTTGATTTTGGAGATGTGGCTTTTTGACTCTCGGGTTCAGTATTTACACCTTGTAACAAAACTCGATGTACAAGCGGGAAAACCAGTGCATCTACATCATATTTGGAGTCGATTTTGTTGAATTATTTTTTTTTATTTGTCCTCAAAGTTTTCGAAAAAATTTATTTAGGGAGTTGATCATTTTTTTTGCAAATTGTCAAATTAATACTATTCATAAAGAAAACCAAATGAAAAACCATATTTTAATAAAAATACATTCATTTTTCCTTAATCTGCGGTACTTACGTAAGCTTTTATTGGAAGATTTTTTTTTTTTCAAGGTCTGATTCAAAAGTCGTTTTATACATTGGACTCCATATACGATAGAGATTCACCAGTTTTCGGGTTGTACTACGAGTTTTGTTACACCATGTATAACTAAATCGTGAAACCTGCAATTTTAAACGAAATCCAAATCGATTTTTTATTATAAATTTCAAACAATAAAAAATAGTTACTCTAGGTTTTTTCAAAAGGCGCCAGATAACTGACCAATTATCATTTTTATCCATGCACTGCGTGATATCACGATATTTCCTAAATCTATTCACAATCTATTTAATAACAGTGAACTATCGATTATAATTATTGAGGCCTTTAACGTTTAGGGATGTGCCGACCAATTTCGAATTATATCAACTATCGACTGTCGGTATTATCTGAAGTATCACAATATGTACTTTCAATATGATATGGTCCGTGAGATCATTGTTGTTTCGAAGCAAAACGCTGTAAATTACAATTCCAGTAAATTAAAATAAATTTAAAAAAAAAAAATTGTACAAAATAATTTCCGCCTCGTGGTACAGTGATTAGCACGTTGGCTACCGTACGTGAAGTCGTAGGCTCGATTCCCGTAGGGGTCAGTATACAATATTTATTTTAATACGATTTTAACATTAAAAAAAAAAATTCTCATGAGGGACCTTTGACTGGCACTGGAGCAAAAAGCGCACTTTAAATGGGACAGAAAACTGTACAGTTTATGTGCAGTTTGCAAACTGTCCCGTATAAAGCGAATACGGTGTGGAATATTGAACGGTCCACGCGACGTTTGGCTGATCTGACAATTAATATTTTTATGTAAATGTTTAAGTAGATATTTATGTATTTATGTATTATGTACGTATGACTGATCATCTTACCTTCATGTAATAATAGATCAAGACACACACTGCATAGGGCACTGGTGTACCGATGCAGTGCCCTATACACCATTGGGTGCGGATAAGGGAAAGTAGAAGTAGTAGTAATGCTTTGAAAAACGTAAAAAACTTAAAACATATTTGTATTATTATCTATATTAACAATTTCCTGTGTGCAAATATACGATAACAATTTATGTCCGTCTAAAGACTCCAGCGTACACTCACACTTCGAAATGTGTGACGTAGATGTCTAGTGATGACGTAGATGCCTATTGATGACGTAGTGGGTAACTAGACACCTTGACACGGTAGTATTTCTCAAGTATGGAATGTCACTTCTCAATGTGGCCCAACGCGCTAGGAAATCAGACAACATCATCATCATCATCACACCATATCCGCTTCCTGTGTGGAGCATATGAAATCCACAAACTGCCTCCAGGCCAAGTGATCGGCTGCCAGCTCCCGTGCATCCTCCCAAGTAAAGTCCGTGTCCCGCAGCTCTGACGCAAACTGCCGACGAATTGTCAACAGTGGACGACCAGGACGCCGAGAACCTGATGCTTCGTAAAATAGGCAAGCATGGTTAAGGCTCTCGGGAGGCATACGTAGTATATGGCCCTAGCCAATAAAACTGCGATATTTATAATTTCTGTAAAATGAATTTACCGGGTGCTTGGTTTTGATTGAGGACAGTTGATCAGGTGCGATCTAAACTCACGTCGCGTGTTTCCTACTTCGCTTACCAAAGCGCTTATTTTCAATTTGCCTCGGCAATTAACAAACAAAATGAAAAAATGCGTGTGTTAAGTGCAATACCCCTTCGAGTATTATTATATTACTACGTATTATGTACTGGTATATGTGGCCGCGAATTTATTTCTTTATTTTTTTAATGTTTTAAAAACTCTAATAAAAAATCATTTATGATGTAACAAAAAACCTTCAACATGAAATAAGGTCCAGTTGACCGAATGTCGTTTTAACTACTGCTTTGTTAAAATTATTAGTCAGAAATAAATTATGTATAACTTTTAGGCACATGAAATAAAGGTCCAGTTTTTGACTACACGAGTTTATTTTTATTTTATACACAACAAGTTTCGGATAAAAATCCATCTTATAAATATCGTCAGAAAAAAAAGTGGTTTATTTTGAATAATAACAATGGCAACGTTAACGCCGTTCAATGAATAATAAGGCACATTTTACAAAATAATTTTATAAATAATTTATAATGACGCTACTAACTCTCTTATAAAGTAAAAACTAGCGTTTAGAGAGGGAGGGAGGGGCTTTATTTTATATTTAACCCTTTATAAGACAAAGGCCGAAATTAGTTAATATATTAACGGCGGCTAAAGACGGCTAAGTAAATTGAATGCAATGTAGAGGATGTTTTAGCACCGACACGGAGGTGTTAAGGATTGCACCGGAGGGAGGCAGCTTTTAAAAAAAAAGGGTTTTTAAAATGATGTTCGTAATTTAATTACTGAAAAGAGAAAAAAAAATTATACTTATTAATATACCTTCGGTACTTATATTGTTCATATGTATAATTTTTTTTTCTTACTAGGTATTCAATGTTTGTTGTGATATTCTGATGGGACTCAGCGGTTCGCATTTTTCTGAAAATCAATTGACTCATTTTATCGACTGATTGAATTATTTTATGGACTCAAACTGGTTTATCTTTATAATAAAAACATTTCACAGCTGGAAAATCCTTAATTGAACCTTTAATTAAATGAAAATACTGTCTGAAATACAGCCACGCACATAATATATTTTATTCAAAATCATTATTCATTAGACCAGTAAAGTTGCGGTAAACAAATGGTGTAAAAACTTTGCGCTTTATACAAAACTACTCTGGACTTATACAAAACTTACGTACCAACCTAAATATTATGTTTTTCTGGGTTATTATGCCATGTTCTAAGGTTTTTTGCCGTCCTCTTTTCGGAGCCTATTGCAGTGTTCATAATATTGGGCTGATGTGCTAAAAATGTCAAAATGATACTCTGAATTCATCGACAAAGCTAAAAAAATCGAAAAAAAATCATGAAATAACTACAAATACTTCAAACGGTTTTCTACGGATTTCTGTAACATTGATGCATATACATCTTTTAAATGAATGAATTCTTTTAGAAAAATATAACGAGAAGCCCTCTTTTAAGAATTAAAAAAAATTAAATGTGATTAACTGGCATACTGCCAACTCAAGTTCACGTTCCGTAGCTCAGACGCAAACAGTGGACGTCCAGGATACCGAGAACCTTATGTTAACTTTAGTGTTTTGAGAAGCGAAGTGTCTCATAACAATACTAAATATGCAGTGTTTTTACTTTGTAAGGACCCAGAGGTGGTTTATGTATCCTGTCATTTGGTGAAGGCGTTTCAGCGGACTAGGCCATGTAGGTACTACGTATGCTTTCTGAGAGCTTTAACCGTGCTTGCCTATTTTACAGGCAACAGGTTCTCCAATGATACTTAAGTAATCATTTTAAACTTAATTGACTTCTTTCTTTTTACAGGGGATGTATTCATAGTGTTTCCAATAAATCCTCAGATAAAAATATAAGATTCGAGATAATAAGTTTAAAATAATGTGTTCCTCCATAAAGTAATATGGTAAGAATACAGAGTTAAGTATCACGAACAAGTTGAACCGGTTCAGTTGTAAGTCGCTATGAGGTATTTTTACTCAGGATGAGTAAGGGAATAATTCAATCCAAGTTTAATAGCGGTTAATCAATTTCGTATCAATAATAATTTGGGTGAGAATACTGTATACATCAAGCGCGGTACATCTAACATAATTTCAGTTGGTCCGTCAAGGAATGGACATACAGATTATTCAAGAAAAAATATTTTGTGAAAGTAGCAGACGGATGAAAACGAAAAACGTTTTGCACCGTGATCACCAACGTTTCTAAATGTAGATATCAGAACTATAAGTCTGGAATCATGAATTGTATCTACATCGGGTATTAGAATGCCCAATGAAGATCCTCTCCACACAACCCTATCACCTCAATTGAGGTATTTGGATACTTTTTTATCCATCTATATATAATTTAGGAACCTTTAAATGGAAGCTCTTCCAGAAACTTTAGATTTCAGCTTACAAAGTTGTTAAAAAAGCTTTTGGACGCTTGAGGTTATTACCACTTTTAAGAATTATTTTCGACTTATTGGATTACTGAACTATACGTTTCATTGATTTCAAACAATAAACAAGGCTTATTGTTTAAATAATCGAATGCTCCATATGATTATAGATGTTTTTCAATTTACGAGCATTAAATTAAATATAGCTGTCATAAATTTGTGAACATCCGCACTAACTTAAAAACATGCATACATGGTTATTTAAAGTATTACATATTACAAAAGTGGTTCATGTTAATGTTAACATAAAACATAATAGGCAGGCGGTTAAAAGACTTAAGTTTCATGATTTAAAATCATTGAAACAAAATTGATTTTATCCTATTATAATAGATTAAATTATATTAAATATTTTATTTTTATAGATTATCTTTATTTTGGACAGTGAATTTCCATTTTGAAATTAACATTAATTTAAAAGCAGTTGTTTGTGTAGGTAAGTACTTTATTAACTGACTCGATTTTTAACTATTTTTGAAACTGCGAGAGTTTTTTCCCAAGAGAAAAATATTCGGGAGGCATTTACAGCGGCCTGTCATTATAATTTTTTTAAACTCTAATGGGAACACTCAACGTGGCCGCAAAATGAGGTTTTTTTTTAAAGGAAAAGAAAGACAATAAAGTAACAACGGGCTATCTAATTCTAATTACAACTAATTTTATTTAATAACAACTGTTACCACCTTTATAACTATTTTACCTCCTCCAGTTCTCACATAAGAATATTGTTAGACGTAGAAGCCGAGGACAGCCGAGAAAGTCGTGATAATATGTACCTCGGTACTACGTACTATATATGAGGTCCTTACATATGAAATTGGCGTTTTGCCGTACTGGCAACTTTGATCTCAAATATCTTCTCTTTGGTTAGGAATTCCAAATTCAAATTTATACAGCTATTTACTCAAGTATTTGTGTTTCGAAAATTATAATTCATTTGTTTTTTCCTCAATTGTTTTTTTTCTTTGCGTCACTCAGTTTACAAAATGGAAAACTTGAAATATCGCGTTATTTACGAGTACGAGTTTCACCGTGGCACCAGTGCTGCAGAAACGGCTCGAAGGATTAATTATGTGTATGGCGACGGTGCCGCAACAGAAAACACAGTGCGTTTTTGGTTCCAACGTTTTCGTTCTGGAAATTTCGACCTGCAGAACAAGCCCCGTGGACGGCCGGAGACCAAAGTTGATAATGAAGAATTGAAGGCTATTGTGGAAGCGGATCCATCGCAAACCACGTCCGAGTTAGCTGCAGGCTGCGGTGTTAGTGATAAAACTGTTTTAATCCACTTGAAGCAAATTGGGAAGGTGGAAAAGCTTGAAAAGGTGGGTACCTCACGAATTGAGTGAAGCAAATCTAGCAAAAGCTAGACCACACACTGCACAACAGACGGCTACCAAATTAGAAGAGCTTCAATTGGAATGTCTAAGACATCCACCGTACTCTCCGGACCTTGCCCCAACAGATTACTATTTTTTTCGAAATTTGGATAACTTCTTGCAAGGGAAAAAATTCAACTCCGATGGGTCCAAACCGACTTCGAAGATTTTATTGATTCCCGTCCGAATGGTTTTTTTTAGTAAAGGAATTGATGAACTACCTATGAGATGGCAAAAGTGCATAGATAGCAATGGTACATACTTTGATTAAATAAATATATTATATTTTAAAAAAATCAACTTTATGTTCCTCCCATACAAAACGCCAATTTCATATGTAAGGACCTAATATTTACGTATCTAACACACGTGACGTGAAATTCACAAATTTCACACAGTAGAACACCTCATCGCAAGTAACGGGTTATAAAGTATCGTGAATGAAATCTAATACATACATAGCTCACTTCTTTTGCAAATTGATCTGCATTTTGCGTAAACGGCACGATACGTATAAAGTGAGCGTTATTCGGAATTAATGCCGGTACTTGTAAAACCTAAAAAGCTGTTTGACTTCAGTCCTTTACGCCTACTGTGGCATCCAAACGGTGGCGGTGTTAAGTTTAGTTGGGTTTTAGTGCATTATAAAACACGTTTATCTTAATAAAATAGGACTCTATGGTTTTGAATATCATTCGATCAGTAACGCGTAAATTACTTGAATAGAAATACGAGTACATCAGTCCAAGTAATTGTAAAAGAGATTATATTGATTATTATCATTTGGTATTATGATTTATTTTCGCATGAATAAATAATTATGTAATTATGAATGAAACATTAGTACTCCAGTGATCTTCTTTTTTTTTCTGAAGATAGACCTAAGGGTCTGTATTATTCTCATTCGATGCTGCCTCTTGGGATATCGACTCTCAACTGTCCCTCCATCTTTTTTCAGGTCGTCCAGGAAGTCGGCGGCCAGGGGGACAGAGATGCGTCACGGATTTGGCTATTCCACTATCGTCCATTCTCTCAACGTGTGCATGTCAGTTTCTTCTTCATTCTCTACCCCACCTGACAACATCCTGGATTTTGCAATTTGCTCGAATTTGCGCGTTTCTAATCATCAGACTTTTCCCGGCGATACATCTTAGAATCTTCATCTCCAATTATGAATAATAATTATTCAACTCTCAAAATACATTTCACTTGAATAAATACTACCTTTGCAGTGCCCTATGCACCATTAGGTACCGGTAAGGGAATTAATAAAGTAATTATTTAAAAACTTCATTACTCATAGAATATGCATAATTCAAGACATAATTCGTATATTCCAGAAAACAGCGAATTTCATTATTGGTACTGCATTTTTATTTTTTTAGGGAAAGGTGTTCAAATTGCAATCTAGGTAATATTTACCAAAATAATATTAATATTCAGTGTCAATACATTTCTTGAATCGATATGCGCCTCACAAATTTAAATTGTACCAATAAATTTAACAGGTAATTCAAAAAGCTGGGTAATTTCGTAACTTAATTATGTTTACTTTCTTAAATGTCTTGCCGTTGATCGTAGTAAATGCCTCATTATACGACAGCACCCCAAACCAGTTATCACACGAAATGGAGACATTCCTGAACAACAAATTGATGTTATTAACAGGACCAAATAATACGTTGTTAAAAAGGTTAAATTGTTAAATAATGTGTATCAATCTATAATAGTAATTGAGACAAAACCAAGGAGCTTTTATAATTATAATGATAATACTACTACCCTACTAATACTTTCCCTTATTCGCACCTAGTGGTGCATATGGCACTGCATCGGTACATCAAGTGATCATTGATAAATTAATATTGTTATAATAATTATGGATCATTTATATAGCGCTGTTTTCGTATAAATATACCTCGAGGGCGCTTTAAATATTGAATTTAACGCTCGGGAAATTTTAAGTGAATGAAACTCACTCTGTGAGTAGAAAATACATTAATCAAAAGGTTTAGAGAACAAATGGGTCTTAAATTTCTTTCAAAACATCAGTTCACTCTCGCAGTTGCGCACTTCTGGGAGTAGAGCATTCCAAGCCATGGGGCCAACAATTGCAAAAACACGTTTCCCAAATACTGTGCGCTGATTGCGGATCGGTATTAAAACTTTGCCTATAGCTGTAGATGTAGCTGATCGAATTGTGAGAAGTCTTTCAGCTAGTTTGTCTGGAATGCAAGGCTCCTTCAAATCCTCTGGAGACTCTGGAGCGGCATCATGCATGGCTTTGCACATTAGCCAACAGATTACATGAAGGTAAGATGATCTGTCATACGCTTCAGTACCAGTCCAAGGTAAACTATAAGGAGGGATAATAAACTCAGTTGACGCTTAAATTAATCAATGGAAAGTAAATAATTTCGACAAAATGTATATATTTAATAGTATTGCATTAAGGAGTTGGCTATTATATAATTGTAAAGTGGGTACTGGACATTTCGCCGGCAGTTTGCGTCAGAGCTGCGGGACGCGGACTTGACTTGGGAGGATGCACGGGAGCTGGCGGCCGATCGCTTGGCCTGGAGGCAGTTTGTAAAATCCGTATCGAATCGTATCGGGAGCAGATATAGTATGATGATGATGAAGGTGGGTAGATTTGGACACTTGGACAGAATATTTTCTCAACAACTAGTTATATTCAAACACGACAAAAAAAAAATCTGGATGTAAACATATGTTTGGTAATAAGAATATCGTTTATTTTTTATGACACAATCCAAATTAAGAATCTACGAACTTTGATAGTCAAAATGAAGCCATAGAGACAGCGATTTTACCTTCCCGTACACCTATTTAAAGCATTTGCAAAAAAAAAAAAAAAATTTAATAAAAATATTTCTGTACCTCATAAACTTTAATATTATCCCTGTAGATACATTCTTATTCATTTTAGATTGAATCGTTTGATTGATAGCGCGTAATTCAATTTTATAGTCCCAACTCGATGTTAGTCAAATTTTCTTAGAGGGAGGTCAGATGTAATTATTTAGAAAAAGGTAATGCCCGCATTGTTCTGGAAGCCATCGATTGAAATTGAATAATCTTGTTTTATTATTTTTTTCATTCAGTGTATTATGTAATTTCAATCCCAATGGATATCAATAAACCCGTCGATTTATTGATCAACACAATTATTTATTCGATGAATTAAATGTAACTTTCAATTTACATTCAAATCATTTTTTTTTTCTCCTACTGTAATTTTGAAGAGCAATCACAGAAACAATATTTGATTCAAAATACTCGATAATTATTTATTTTAGATTGATTATATGTATGATAAGTATCAAATTTGATTTTTTTATTAATTTACAAACTTTTTTTGTTTATTTATTTTACATGAAAATGCACATTATTTTAAATAATTTTAATAATTTAGTTAGGATGTATGGATCAAATATTTGCGTTACGCAATTTGTCGGAGAAGTTTTTGGCGAAAAACCGGAAGCTTTTCTGCGCTTTTGTTGACCTGCAAAAGCATTTGATCGTGTTGATAAAAAGCTATGGATGGTCACATCTGATATGGAGTGAACGACAACCTTGTCCGCGCTATTGCTTCCTTGTACGACAGTGTTATCGCGTGTGTAAGGGTAAATGGGTCATTCACGTCGTGGTTTGACAAAAAAGGAGTCAAACAGGGATGTGTGATGTCACCATGGTTGTTTAACATATACATGGATAATTGTATGAAAGAGTTGAAAAATATGGGCGTGGGAGCGAGAATTGGTATGATTGTTAGTTGCCTTTTTGTACGCCGATGACGCAGTGCTCTTGCTGATAGCGAAGAAGAATTGCAGTCCTTGGTTACAAAGGTTTACGATGTGTGCAAGGAGAGTGATCTATTAATGAACGTGGAAAAGTCAAATGTGATGGTTTTTGAAAGAAATGAAAATATGACTAAGTGTAAGATTGTAGTAAATGGCGATAGCTTGAAACAGGTGGAAGAATTTGTATATCTGGGAAGCATGTTCACAAGTGATGGAAATATGGACAAGGACATTGAAAGGAGGGTGAGTGCCGGTAACAGAATTAATGGTGCCTTTAAAGTCGGTAGTATCTAATAAGTGCTTATCAAAAGAAGGCTAAATTGGCAGTGCATAATGGAGTTCTGGTACCCACCCTTATGTATGGAAGCGAAGCATGGAGTTGGAAAAATAAGGATGAAAGTAAATTGAATGCAGTTGAAATGCGATCTCTCAGGCGAATGTGTGGTAAAACTATGTATGATAGGTGCACTAATGTTGAAATTAGAGCAGAATGCAAGGCTGAGATAAGCATTATCGACAAAATTAAGAAAGGTCTTTTACGTTGGTTCGGTCATGTAGAGCGAATGGATGATGAAAGAACGGCTAAAAAAATATATGATGCAACTGTGCCTGGATGTAGAAGTCGAGGAAGGCCGAGAAAGACATGGGCATGATCAAGTAAAACAAGTGCTTGAAAGTGGGCATGTAAGAAGTCGGAATAATCGACGTGCGTGCATGAGAAGATGTATGAATGTGGAGGAAGCAAGAGAAGTGTGCCAGGACAGAGTGGTGTGGCGTTCTATCCTCTCTGCCTACCCCTTCGGGGAAATGGCGTGATGGTTAGTTAGTTAGTTAGTTAATATGGTTAATTCCAAGAAATGTAATGTTATAATTGTTTGAAAGAATTGCGACGGCTATGAATAAATCCCACCGATCATAAAACATTCTTGTTTGTTAAATTATTCGAGATTAAATTATCTATGCAAAAAGCTATATTTGTATTTAGGTTTCTTTGTAAATAATGCATAATATTTTAATATTCTTTAGCTCTTATAATTTGAAGAGTTCAATAAATAAACCAAAGAAATTTGTTCGTAATTCCCTATTTTATCCGTGTGGGTTTCAAAAAAATATTAAACGAATATTTTTCTCTTTGTCTTCGAAAAACATGGAGTAACAAAACTCGTAGTACAACCCGAAACTGGTGAATCTACATCATATTGGAGCCGAATTTATATATAATATGACTTGAATCTGAGCTTAAAAAAATTTTTTTTTCTTCTCGTAAAAGTTTTCGTATGTAAAGATTAAGTAAAATTGCACAAATTCTGTTTATGCTGTTGTTTTCTTCATGAATAGTATTAATTTGGTTAAATAAATAATATTTGATAACAATTTGTGAAAAATTCAACTCTTGCTCAATTTTCTCAAAAACTATGGGTCAAATCAAAAAATTTTACTCTAAAACATCGACTCAAAATATGATAGATTCATCAGTTTTCCGCTTGTACATCGAGTTTTGTTACACGGTGTATATCGCAACAATACTGACGACCACCCATAGGTAGACTATACGGACACAAGAGATATCTCTGATATTTTCAAAATAAAACGTGCTAGCTATTAACATTTGGAGGACCGACTGGAGAACTGCATTCAAAACTGCAATTAAGCATTATTATCTTAATAAGCCTTAAGTAACTTTTCGTCTCGTACCTCGCGGAGAGAATAAGAAGGAATTCGCTAATTGGATAAAGTGATACTAATTAAGAAAAAAATTAAGAATATCGGTATCATGCCTTGCTAATGGTTGCTGTTTTCATTTTGGTATCAAAGCCGATGGACTTTACCAAGTCAGGTCCAGATAAAACGATTCAGGAGGAAAAAGCGAGAATCATTAATGACATTTTGGAGGAAGAGATAATTGGTTTTAGTAAACACAAAACGCACTTATAAAACTGGATTTAAAACAAAGAGTTTTCGAGTTTTTACTGATGTCATTCAATATCACTTGAAAAAGTTATGCTCAGTAATCATTTATTGTTGATTACATCAGTGGTGGAAATTTTTATGTTTTCAAAACCAAATTCTGGATTTATTTAACAGTCCACAAAGCTTCAAAAAAAATGATCAGATAAACTTCAGGGTACTTCAAGGTAGGTAGGGAAATACTCGTCAAAAAAATAAAATTGTATAATTCTACCAAAAAAAAGTCAAAATTTTTGTTTTCTTTTTTCAGATTAGTAATAAATTAAAGAGCCCATTAAACTATATGAAATTTAGAACCCAGTTTTTATTTTACTACCCTACTTTTTCATAAAAGACAAAAACCCATTTTCGCGCCTTCATTTTGAATGCGCCGCTAACTTGCCATGTAAATAGTACACGTAGAGTAGTAAATCACAACATTTCTTGCCTCAGTAGGTACTTCTGCTAAGACAGTAGATTGAAAAAATGCTTTCCGTAATAAAATTTAACACAGTTTATTTTGAAATTCAATTTAGAAGAGCTTTTTTTATTTGCAGATATTATGGATTCGGTACATACATAATTGTTCAAATTTGAAATAATTTCATCTGAATGAAGTTATTCGTAATACGAGTGATCGGAGTGATATTTTTCAATACTTCAAAGTTAATACGACCTAGTTCCCTACTACATATTTTCATTTTTTTACTGTCATGGTTTGCTAATTAAGACACTAAAAAACAGGGATACAAATAATAGATATCTTTATATATCGATATCTATTATTTGTATCCCTGTTTTTTTAGTGTCTTAATTAGCAAACCATGACAGTAAAAAAATGAAAATATGTAGTAGGGAACAAATAATAGATATCTTTATATATCTTTATATATCGATATCTATTATTTGTATCCCTGTTTTTTAGTGTCTTAATTAGCAAACCATGACAGTAAAAAATGAAAATATGTAGTAGGGAACTAGGTCGTATTAACTTTGAAGTATTGAAAAATATCACTCGATTATACTGATTATTGATCCGGCATTAACATTTTGTAAAGACATATTGGATTTATTTAAACTCGTGTGTGGTAAAAAATTACGAAGTGTTTTGTTTTTTAATAAATTTGGTATGTTTATACGTAGAAAGTGCCTTTATTAAAAGATCTATCAGCAGTTCTTTGTACAAAATATTTTTTTTAACCGCAAAATCCACAATTTTCCTCAACTTTCTGGTATGTTTATACGTAGAAAGTGCCTTTATTAAAAGATCTATCAGCGGTTCTTTGTACAAAATAATTTTTTAACCGCAAAATCCACAATTTTCCCCAACTTTCTGGTATGTTTATACGTAGAAAGTGCCTTTATTAAAAGATCTATCAGCAGTTCTTTGTACAAAATATTTTTTTAACCGCAAAATCCACAATTTTCCCCAACTTTCTGGCTAAGTAAAATTAATATTCCATGAAAATATTGACTCTCTTATATTACGGAAATAATGCTGTTTGTGTTCCAGAATTAAGAGAGATGTAGGCGCCACCGCGGCGCCCGTCCCACCGAGACTTGGCGTCGCGGCGCTTTTTAGAAGTTTTACGTAATCTTTGCCTCCCAAAGCTCTCTCAGAAGGCAAACTTATTACATAATCTTTTAATGAAAGGAAAGCAATAATTACGCGTTTGGATAAATAATAATAAACGTATTAAAATATTTAATATGAGTTCTATTCAGATTTTGATTTACAGACAACATAGGTACTTTAAATAGAATTTCGCCTTTATTTGTTTACGTATTTCTTTGTCTTATTACTCATGATTTTTTTATTTATTCTTTATCATTATCAATCCGTTCTTGATATTGACGCTTAATATTATTAATACAAGTTTAGACCAATCTAAGGTATTAAGTCAAGTAGGTAGCAAAGTTATATCCGTTTACACATGATCCATATTTTAATACATCTAGTTAATTCTAAAAAAAAATATTTTCAAGTTTGTTTAAAGTGTCGGAGACTAGAATCTCCACCGTCCATGCGCTTGGTAGCTGCAAGATGTGTTGTTTGTACAGCGCTCAGAAATAAATAAATAAAACAAATAAATAAGTTATATTAAATTTTTTCAACCTCGATACGTAGGTAAATAACATTATAAATATAACATATACATATCTATTTAAATTTAAAAGTTGTGCTTAGCGTAGAATTTTGAGGAAAATAATATTATTACGTTACATGAAGGCAAGGGGATCAGTCTTATGCTTCGGGGCGCCCACAGAAGTTTTCAAAAGTTTTAAGTTTTTTGTCTGAAAAATCGTATTTAATTCAATATTCGTATTGATCCCATCGGGAATCGACCCTTCGACCGCTATCATCTATTGATTTAAACCGTTTTATAATTAGAATAGGTTATTTCTGTAATGAAAACCTCAATTTTAAACTGTATTAAAAACATCAAATTAATATATTATTTAAAACGCTTGACATTTAATTAGTTTGCTAGAGGTTTGCAACCTCAAAGTTCCGGTGCTAGTTGTGAATAAAAAAAACGTAATTTAATACAGAAGCTAGTAACTTGAACCCATTTTTAATCACCGGCCACTTCACATCATGGTATGTCCATATTGTGTGATTAATGTATTATAGACACAATGTATTTTATCTCACTATATTATTTAATATTATGTGTATGATCTGTTAGCTTTTCGGCCATTTCATAATATCTGATTTCACGAACGTAAAATGCAATATCAAATTCATGATTGAATCATGTACTGTTAAAACCGCACTTGACCTGTCCACCATGGAATTGCTGTTTTTGTGGATAGAATGTATAAAGTACTATTGTATATAAACTAACTATTGTACTACGGCTAAAAAGAAGTTTAAATGCAAGTGTGCCTGGATATAGAAGCCGCGGAAGGCCGAGAAAGACATTACATGACCAAGTACGTCAAGTACTTGAAAGTGGACATGTGAAAAGTCGGAATAACCGGCGTATGTGCATGAGAAGATGTATGAATGTAGAGGAAGCAAAGGAAGTCTGTCAGGACAGAGTGGTATGGCGTTCTATCCTCTCTGCCTACCCCTACGGGGAAATGGCGTGATGGTTAGTTAATTAGTTAGTTAGTATAAAAACAATAAAAAAGCTGCATTATGACATCATTTATGAGACGTGTTCCTTTGACAAACATTGAAGAAATTTGTCAGAACAAAAATAATTGAAAAAACTGTTAATTAAATTTGTTTTGTACAATTTATTTGTGAGATTTTTTAATGGAAAATATTTGTAGTATTACAAACATGACAGATTTCTACATACATACACGTTATCGTTTATATGTGCATTGTACATGGCAGTGGAACATCAATTTAAAAAAAATATTTTTAAATGGACAAGTGGCCTTTCGAAAATACCCGATTCAATTTGTTCATGCAATGTTTACTTTTATTATGTTCATTAAACATAAAGAGTTTTTGTTTGTGTTTACTCATATTATAGTACTAATCTCACACGGACCAACGTTGATTTTAAAGTAAATATTCGTAATAATGCACTAGGACTGAAAATGCATTCTATAGTACCTATGTTTAATTTAGTAATGTATCTGGGTTGTGCATTGTGCATTTATGCAATACGAATTTAATCAAATAGAAAAATACGAATGGAATGCAGGGGTTACAAACCATATCGTGTGTTTTTTTTACAATATTATTCATTATTTTCCATAGCTTTTCGTTTTACGAGCATTGGCTTATTTCGTTATTTTATTATCCATTTCTTAATGTTTGCCGACAATTATCCTAATTACCTACGAAATGTAGGAACCGGTACGAATAGGTGCTCGTCAGGGTGGGATTTAAGGGATGAATGACTGTATAAGGGATGATGATAAGGTGGGGAAGGAGACGCAGTAGGGCATGCTGACGGCTCCTTCCGTGTGTAGGCAGGAGGTCTTCTCTGGGATGCTGGTACCAGCTAGCGGCCGTTAGTGAGCCCTGCACTACTAAATATATTTATTAACTCAAAAATGTAAATAAGTATTTTCCCTGGTCGGGAAATAACGTTAGTTGGACGTCGGTTACGCAACTCGACTCGTTCAAATATAGAAATGCAACTTCTTTGAACGTCGGTTTTGTTCACCCCCAGATACAACCGTCCAGGACATAGGTTGCGTCTACATTTGTTCAACTTCGATTTCGTTGTCACTACTAAATGCAACTAGGTACTATGCTGAACGTTGGTTACTTCAGCACACCCAAAATGCACCTACTGAATGCGACTCGCTAGGCATGGAACTGCGTCATGGAGAGGTATGGAGGAGGGGAAAATATGACAACAATCGTCAGGATAGGTATTACTGGAAATTACGATATATTGGTCTCAACACCAAATCTGTAATGCAAAATAAAGATTTTATCATGGATAAAGACAGTTATTGCGCATTTAAGTATTGACTCAAACGAATTCTGCTTTGGCGATTTATTTACCCCTTTTTTATTCCACCCATTGAAAGATCCCTTTCATCAGCCAAAGTTTTTTCCTCTTTTCAAAGAAACTCGTTTTATGCCAAGCAAATAAAAGGTAATCGGATCGATGCGCTATCTTAAGTTTTGTAAAGCACTGACAGGCCCCTTCACACTTGTTGTTTGATTCGTCATTTGATATGGTAGACCGCTACCTGTCTTGATCTTTGGTTTACTTCTACCTGGGGTATGAATTGCAATAATTGAACAAAAACCACTGGGAAACCTAACACGGGAGATGCAAAAACGAGAGGTTTTGTAAGTTCTTTGATTAATGATGAATAATGAATAAATTGCACCATGTTGTACCGAGAAAATCACGTCACAGCTGATACCGACTTTTCTTTTTTTATTTATTTCTAAGAAACGCGTTTTTATCTCTTTCCTTTGTCGATATACTTATTTAAAAAAATATATTTACGTATTTAGACGGCACATGTGCTTTTTAAAAAATACCAGTCTATTCTGACATACGGCTCTCGCTTCCTCCAATTCAAGCATCTTCCCATGAACCCACCCCGATCATTCACACTTTTCACATGTCCACTTTCAAGCACTTTTTTGTTGATCGTGCAATAAAATATTTATTATATAGGTGTCCCTGCACCGAAAACACTTCACATTAGAATAAACTGCGCCCACTGCCTACATAATTTATTTAAAAAAAACCTTTTTCGCTGAGAAATGAATAAGATTTTGGTCTTAACAAATAAAACATACATTTTTAATAGCTAATGTAGTCAACAATTCACTTCTCTCCAATAACTAGCATATTTATATATATACAATATGAGGACCAATAACTGGCAGTCAGAAATGTTAATTTCAGAAAGATGTTCTTTTTGCGGATAAAATATTGTTTTTTCTTAAATTGCGCGGGCCTAGTTTATTCTTGGGCACGTCACCCTAATGGGAAATATTCTCGGTGCAGGGATACCTATAATAATTCATAATGAAATAACTCATATAACTTTTCTCATTAATCGTGTTTTAAATTTGACTACATGATAAATAATTCACATTTCTTACGTTCCAAGGCTTCTTAACTATGTTCACTTTTAAAATGACTATTTACAGTTACCTCGCGTTGCTATTTAACATTTATTCAGCGACTTTACAACTCCCCATAAATTAAATTCGCCTTTTTGGGCAGGGCATACAGCGTACAAGCTCTTGGTATATTCCAATTCTGATTGGAGTGAAGCTATCTGCTCAATCTCTATGATAAATCTAGTAGTAGGACTTTGAGAACTGGTTGTGTCGTCCATTACAGCTAATCACTAGCGGTCCAATATCTGTGGCTTGCGCCGGACTAATCTTAGCCAATTATCGGCTGCAGAGAAGTCATTTGTCAGGAGGATGGAGTGGATTAATGGAGTTTTGTGATTTATTAGGAGCAGATAGAGCAGGTGAATTGTCTATGGAAGTGAGTGCCTTAAGTTTTATAGAGATACTCAAAGACAATGCGAAAAGATTCCGCATACTTAGTGAAATTTTAATTTAAACTAAAAGAACAAAAAATATATTTTAAATACCACACAGTGTAGATTCGCAGTATAAAGGGGGCATGCGCTTTGAAGCTGCAAGATGGATTGTTGTCTAGCCTCCTACTTAGTGAAAATCAGTTACAAAAACACTTTACCTACTTATTATTGCTTAGTATACCTACATAAATTAAAATGTGTTATATTTCTAATCAGGGGCTAGAATTCTCCAACCGTCTATGCGCTTGGTAGCTGCAGGACGAGTTGAGATCTAGCCTCTTTCTGTACAGCGCTCTTGGGGGGATTTTTCGCAAAAACAGCGCTTTATAAATTGTCATTTTAATAAATAAATAAAAAATATTGAAAATATAGGCGGGAAATATTTAATTACCTAATACATTATCGCCCTAGAGGCGATTCCTCGCAAAAATAGCGCTTTAAATAAATAAATTAGTAGGCACCCGCGATTTTTTTTGTTCGAAAATGACGTACAAGTACAAAGCTGATCAGCTGTAAATAATCGAATAATTTAATAAATATTCGAATAACAGGTTTGTTTGTTCGAATCACTGTTTTGTTTTGTTATGTACAAAATGCTATCGGTGACGCCACCGATCACATGTAAAATCCAAACATTTAACTATGGTATTTCGCTTATTAATTATCTGACTTACAAACGGATTGCACCGACACAGTTGTGATTTTAAAATTCGGTGCAGGTACAAGCATATTTAAATATTCGAATGTTATTCGAATCGTTATTTTCCTGAACCAAACTACTGTCACACTAGCGACATCTATGTACACGATGCAGAAGTAATCTAATCTAAGAAACGCTACGTCATGCAATCTGATGGGAAAACTTTGGAATCTTTTACCGGGACGAGACCGTAATTTTTTGTACTACAAAAAGGGGAAAGAGTTTGTTGTTGTTTTTGGGAAATTAGCTAAATTAAATTCCTTTCAACTCGTGGATTCCGCGAAGTTACCCAAGCCCAAGCACTTACTTTTCAACGATCGGGTTCCAAGGTACCTACTTAAGTTTACATAAAAAAAAAATACTTCGTGTACATTGAGAGGAATTACAATATAACAATAATATACATATTTATTATATTCTGATTTGTTTTCGTAATCTTTTTTTTTTTAGGTAGACATAAAATGGTTTTAAAAAATTATAAAAAACACCTCCCCGGCGGGGAATCGAACCCCGGTCTCCCGCGTGACAGGCGGGGATACTGACCACTATACTACCGAGGACATGCAGAGCTGCGTCAAAAAAGCCGTACTCTAGAGTTGTTTGATAATCCGTCTTTCCATTTGGAAAAGTAGAGTTGACATCTGGATTCAGCAACTATTTTTCTTTGAAAATGCCAGTGCCAATGGAATGGCTCGATTAAATTAATAATGCCAGTACATAAATAGTAATAGATTTTACCGTGGTCAGGGAATATCTTATTCATGTTTCACAGGCCACATAAACAGGCCATATCGCGTCATCTCGGGAATAAAATTACCTGCATAAATGCATCTGGAGGCGTGTGAAACGGTTTTATACGTTTATATCCGAGGCTATGCAAAACAACACCGTCCTATCTGATGCATAGAGGAAAATCGCCTATAATATTATTATGTAAAGTACTTATTTTGTTTAAATTATGTAAAGTTGAATGGAAACCCGTTTTCTGAAGTGTCAAAGACATAGAAACCACCCATATAACTCATAATTTTATATATAAGTATTACTAATTTATATAGTCTTTGAAGAAGGATTCTAGTAACAGTGCATATTTTGTGAAGACATGTAAGATAATTAATCGATACGTTTTATATTATTTCAAAAACTTACTAATTTATTTATTTATATTTTTATTGTTGTACACACAGTGCTATGTTTAGTACAATTAACAGAATTTTCAAATTAAGGAACATATAGGACATAACACCAATTACGTGGACAACACAATGTACAAGACAAATTTCTAAAGACGTGAAGTGGTTAAGTTATGTCATGTGTATGTGTATGGTTGAATGTGTGTGGAGTGTGGTGTATGTGTTGGGAAATCTGAATAATTAAACGCAGGAGAGGATATGTAAAGAGAAAGAGGATACCGCCGTCCTGGCAGACCGTCGATGACCATCCTACGGGTGTGTTTTGGGGAGCTGATAGATGCGGGCCTGACGTGGGAGGAGGCGAGAGGGCTTGCTGGTGACAGGGTCTGCTGGAGGGATCTAGTGATGTCCACGTGCTCCAGCAGATCTTGAGAAGAATAAGCATAAGAAGAAGAAGACGATAAGTAGGTTATAATAAGTTATGATAAGTTTGCGCTACTCAGCCTCCGCTTATAGCAGAGAGCCGAGTTGCTAAACGGATCCAATTAATAAATATCTAGGTAAAATCAGAGGCATGTAGTATCATTGGGTAAACAACCTATGTATTCAAGTCAGTACTAGGTCCGATACAAGCTTTTATCTATAGACTTTCGTCGATATAAGGTCGATAAACGCTTATGGTCGATACAAGCATTTATTTTTGGATTTTCTTCGATATATTTATGGAAGATAAATAAATGTGTGTATCGGCCATTTCACGACCTGTATTTAAATGTAGCGTAATGGCTAAGACGCTGGACTCTCGATACGGAGGTTTTGGGTTTGATTCCCGGTGAGAACACAAAAATTGGGCCTCTTCAATATTTTCAATCTTAGTACTTACTGGAACAGTTCAGTAAGAATTCAGTGTTGCACAGATTAATTCGGTACTTATCTGATACATGAAAATGCTTCAAGTTAATTATGCCCATTCGTTAAGCGTAAGCATCTTAATTGGCTTAACAAGTAACCAGAGATATCCGAAGGCATTATTATGTTCCGAGGGTAAAGGCTTAACTTGCCAAGCCAATGGACCGATAAGGTTGTATTAATTGATCGCAGCCTCAAACTAATTACTTCACTACAAGAAGCAAGATTCTAACCTTAATTATCTGTGAACTTTAACCTTGACTCTGTCACGTGATCGCCGCCATTTCTCCACGGGAACGTCAGTCTTCAATTTTCTCCCCTTTTCACGCATTTTAAATAACTTTTTTCACGCATTTTAATAACATCACACGCACTAATGTCACTAATATATCTACATGTAGATATATTGCAATTGTCATGTGAATATTTTATTCATTTATTTATTTCACATAACTCAATTGACTAACAACTGTCTTTTACCATAATATGAATCCTCACTGGGCAAACCCGTACTGAGGAATTCATTTACAAATAAATAGGTAACTAAGATAATATGTAACAATAATAATTTTATTATGTGTACAGAATACCTAATAAATTTATATCTATTTTGATGGGGTGTCCATCTTAAAGGCTTATAACGACAACCGATATTTGCCCCATATAAAACATGAAGAATAAAATAAAAAATATTTGGAGATGCCGGGGATCGAACCGGGGCCTTTCACATGCAAAGCGAACGCTCTACCACTGAGCTACATCCCCACCCACCGAAAGCGCGGTAAATTTGAAATTGGAAGAAATTAAACCTTCATGAAAATATGTAGGGTACGAGGTCGATATCGACCTTGAATCGACGATTTTTTGTGTGGATTTACATCGATATAAGGTCGATATTGACACTCATGTCGATAATCCAGTAATCGCCAAACAGAACATATATATTCTTTCTTCTTCTTCTTTTCTTTCGCCACGTTCGCTCCTATGTGGAGCATGTGGACTTCACTAGACCCCTCCAGGAGTCCCTGCGGCGTTGGACCTGGCTTGGGCATGTACTCCGGATGCCTCGGGAGAGCCTGAACCCGAGTTGCCTCTTCTTTACGCTTGCAGGATCTCGCCGTCCTGGCAGACCGTCGATGATCATCCTACGGATGTATTAGTCGGAGCTGATGGATGCGCGCCTGACGTGGGAGGAGGCGAGAGAGCTGGTTGGTGACAGGGTCTCCTGGAGGGATATAGAACATATATTCAGACCTGAAATATTATCTTCAGGTTGATCTTACAATTATTATAAATTTTCTCATTGATATTCAACGTATAAAGATCAAACAGTTGCACTTCAAATGCAGTTTTTAAGTTTTGCACATAAAACGAGAAAACGCACATAATACGGTTAGTATTTAAATTTATTTTTTTAGTCCCATGGGATAGGCTTATAATACATCCAAGATCCATGTTATTTATATTGATTTTTATGATACATGTAATATTGGAGTAAAATCGTAATCAAAACTGGAAAAGTCGATTATATTAGACTAACAACTAATTTGATCAATCCAAAACAAAAATTTGGAGATGCCGGGGATCGAACCCGGGGCCTTTCACATGCAAAGCGAACGCTCTACCACTGAGCTACATCCCCACCCGTTGAAAGCACGGTAAATTTGAAATTGGAAGAAATTAAACATTCATGTAAATTTTCCTTTATTTAAATTGTTCACTAATAGGGTATTATCATGAAGAAGGTATAGGAGATTTGATACATTCTATATTTAAAACTCATTTTTTTTTTTAGTTATTTTAGCAAGTACTTCAAAAAGTTTTGAAATCAATATTTTCAGTCATATTTTTAATTTACAAAATTTGCTTTCCCAAAAACGTCCTTCAATTACGTTGCCGTTGGTACTAGTATGGACGCGTTTGCGTGTTTCTATTGTGTTAGTAAGAAAAAGAGAGACATTACTAGATGTGAAGCACTTTCTCTCTCTCTCTGCGGCGTCACGTCAAACGTGCTCAGATGTTCACTTTACCTTTCTAGGCGGAATTATACATGTCAAAGTTTTACACTTTATACTTTGCTTATTTACTAACCAATATAGAGAATAATCGCACCTATCGTCTTGTGTTTTTCATTTTATTTTATTTTCTTTTCATTTATAGCCAATAAAAAAAATCTTGACAAAGGCCTATTCTGAGAGTGCGACATTATAGAATTACGTATCAAAAGAAGCTACTAACTTGTTACAGTAGGCCACCGATAGAAATTTTTAGTGTTTCCAAAATTAATAGTATTCCGTATTTTTTGACTAAGCTCGAAAAAATGATTACATAATTATTTTATACTTCAATCTATTTTCTATGGAAATACCATAATGGTTTTTTTTTAGTGTATGAATTCTGTACAAAAAATAACGGGAAGCCTTTGCGATTTTAAAACTTTTTTAGGATTAGTAAAGTTGGTTGCAAAATTATGACTATAGTAATTTAAGACCTACTTGATTGAAATACTAGGAAAAATTATTTTGCCGTCTTCCTTTTCCATATAAAAATAATAAAAACCTCATTTTGTGGTCACATTTAGTGAGCGCTGCTTTCCTAGCAACTACCATTTACAAAATAAAATAGATAAGATTAAAGATAAAAAAATAAATAACTATAGAAATGAAAAACCCACTTAACCGAGAAACCGGCTTGTCAGTAGATTTTATCAAGGAGTATAATAATGTATTTTGTTTATTTATTAACATATTTTTAAACTATTAATACTCATTTAAAAAATAATTAATCATCAAATTTCACTTTATTATTTTATCACTTCATCATCATCATCATCATACCACATCCGCTCCCTATGTGGAGCATATAGATTCGACAAACTGCCTCCAGGCCAAGCGATCGGCCGCCTTCAAATACTTGGAAGCGTACATGACAGAAAACGGCAGAGTTCAGAAAGGACTGGAAGTGCGGCTTGGAGTAGCGGGCGCCGCATTCAACAGTATGAAAGCTGTCTGGAGATCGGATGTTGACTCGGTTAAAACAATATGCCGCCTTTATAACGCCTGCATCACACCTGTTCTCTATGGCGGAGAACCATGGCACCAAAATAGCAGACTTCTGAGTTTTGAGAATGGGTGTCTTGGAAGAATATTAGGTGTGCGGTAGTTTGACTTTGTAAGGAACACAGAAGAGAGGCGACGGACACAGCAACCCTTGGTATCTACTAACTTTCATCCGGCGAAGGCAATTCGGCATATAGTATAGAAAAAAACACAACTTTTTCTTGCTTAACGGAACTTTGTGGAAACTTATAATCTTCGCTCAAGTGCAAGCAATAAGTTAACAAAGTTATAGAAAATTTGAAGGAAATAGAAAATTTCAAGATCCTTGGGATGAATGGTATGGCAGACTATAAAGTACAAACAAACATTGATTTCTATATTGAGTATATAAGATTGTGTCATGACTCTTGACTCCACATGAATTTTTCTGGTGACTCCGGCCCAGGTTAAACTCCAATTCGTCTTACAGCTACACAGCGCATGGACCGGACGGTTGGAATTTTCGCTTCACCCACATACAAATTAAATTTTAACTACAATTTGACATCTCAACAGGGACGAGAAGTTTGGAAGGAAATATGGATATCTAGGCGTTTACAGGGCTTATGACCTGTCATTGGCTGGGTTAAGTGGCCACTTGATGTATTACAACATTCCCCATTTCACCTAGTATTTGATATCCATATCTGCCAATTATCAGAACTTGTATAAAAGTGAAATGGCGCGACGCTTCACATGTGAACACTCTCTGTCATCCATTGAGAAAATTACTAAGCATTTTAGCAGAAACCTTTATGATTGCAAGTGAGATTCTTACCGAATTGTATCACCTACTAGGAAACGCCTGAAGATGACTCTTCTATTTGTTATGCTTATAACTTTTACCAGCTAATTTTTATAAACAACATTTTGAGTGTGTCCAAATACTTGTAGACAAAAACTGGATTTCTGGTTATATAATACATCAAGTGGCCACTTAACCCAGCCAATGACAGGTCATAAGCCCTGTAAACGCCTAGATATCCATATTCCTTCCAAATTTCTCTTCTCTGTTTTTTTTTTTTTTTTTTTTTTAGTGTTCTTTATTAAGAAAATAAAACATAACATAAAAAAACAAAAAATAATGCCGTCCCGATAAACCGCAATTTTGCCGTTTGTCATCAGGAGCCATTAGCAAAAGATAAATTTATCATAGAAATACAACAAAAATAAAAAAAGTTCACAAAATATACATAAAAGGAATAGAGATAATGCAATGGTGAATCAATATATATAAATTATGGTACATCAATATAAAAAAGTTCTATCTTCCAACCAAACCCTTAGAATAGAAATAATTTTATTTGCATTATTGCACGATTTAAGTTCATAGGGCAACATATTAAATATTTTGGGAATTAAGTATTCTAGAGTTCTCTGCCCGTACTTATTTTTTGTTTTGGGCACAATTAATCCCTCCATGGATGTGAATCTAGTTGTATATGTGTGGTATAATTTATTTTTATATGTGTTATCAGACATATTTTGACAAATGATTCTATTCCACAGTAATCCCTTCACAGGTAATACTTTTAAATATTTAAACATTGTTGGAACATTATGTCTTTGACTAAAATATATTTGGTGGTACAATTAATTTGGCAAGGGCATTTTGAACGTTTTGAACATGTTTGACGTTAGTTGCACATGTGTGCCCCCAAGCAGTGATGCCATATCTTATAACTGATTCCCCGAGAGACAAGTATATCAATTTTAAAGTAGGTAGAGGAACCAAAATTTTAATTTAAATATTTGTCCAACAACAGATCTTAAACGTTTACAAGTATTTAAGGTTTGGATATTCCATTTAAAGAAGCAGTCAATGGTTATGCCCAAATACATATATTCATTAACAATCTCTATGTTATCACATGAGCAAGTTCTACAGTTATTGGCAACATGAAGGCAGTCAAAATTATGAGATTTGTTGAGATGTTGAGATGTCAAATTGTAATTATTAGCCCGTCATGGGTGAAATCCAGTTTTTGTCTACAAGTATTTGGACACACTCAAAATGTTGTTTATAATTATATATCACTTATGTTATGCTGCTGCTTGATAGACATAGTTCTAAAAAAGGAGTAAAATTTAAAATATTTAAAAAAAAAATCAAATACATGACTTGAATCGAGAACTGAACTTGGTGTACCAATGCAGTGCCCTATACACCATTAACTGTAGATAAGGGAAAGCGTAGTAGTAACTTTGAATGAACTTTGGTGATAATGAGTAAAGCTCACAATGACTCGTATTACGTATTAATATTTTTTTTATTTATACCAACAACAAAGTTTGAAAGTTCGTTAATGAGTCAACCGAAAAACTAAGTTTGATGAAATTTTTAACTAATGAAAAGCACATGCTACAAGAATATCATTGGCCAAGCCTAAAAAGTACCACCTCAACTAACTATCACGCCATTTCCCAGTAGGGGTAGGCAGAGAGGATAGAACGCCAAACCACTTCATGAAATGTCATTCCACGTGTAAACGTAAAGCGACTTCATACTTTAATTCTTCGTATAATTGGTACAGGGTAGGTTTAGGTATTATGGAAATATCTCATAAAGTACTTTGCCATTATTTCTAGTAACAGTAAAATGAAAATCCAGTAGATAAGTACATTTTTACCAAGCTTGCTATGGCTTGCCAAAATTTTTCATCACGTGTGGACTCAATTGACATTCACATAATTAAATAGATTGATCCATTTACCGACCTTCAGTGTGTTTAATACGAGTCAATTTTATTTGGCATGGCTCAACGACTCCGTGGCGCAACGGTAGCGCGTCTGACTCCAGATCAGAAGGTTGCGTGTTCAAATCACGTCGGGGTCAAATATAATATTTTTATGGAGATACATCGAAGGAAGAGAATTTGACTGATTTTAGATTGTACCACGTGCGGAACACTAAAATTTTACCAAATCTACTACTACTACTACTTTCCCTTACCGCACCCAATGGGGTCTACCAACTCGATAGTTATAAACCCTTTCTTTCTACGCAATACGATTAAATATAACAGAAAAGAGGTATGTGATTTTTCTTACGCAAAACTCGATGGTTCGCAATACGATTAAATATAACAGAAAAGAGGTATGTGATTTCTCCAAAAACCGTGGTTCGAAATTTGACTGAAACATAAATTTAAAATTTATTAACGGCACCGTATACATTTTTACATTTTTAAATATATTTTTGTGCCGTCAATTTATTCGATATTCAAATATTTTTTATTATCAGACAATTCCTCTGTCGTTATGATTCCTTTTCCTTTGATAAATAAATAAATGTAACCATCATCCATCTCAGTTTTAGTCCATCTAGTTATTATAACTTCTCCTATGTGGATCAAGCGAACATTATACTAGACGCCTCCAGAAGATCCTGTCACCGATCTTCAATCTTGCCTCTACACTTGTCAATCCCGCATCCTTCAGCTCCGCCGAGTACATCCGAGGAATTGTCACCGGCACCGACGCGACGGTCTACTAGAAAGGCAGGATCCCGTATGCGTAAAGAAGAGACAGCTTAGGTTGGAGTTCCGCTAGAAAATTATTCATCTTGAATCCTGATTATTTCTTGAATCTAAGTGCAATTTTATGTTGAAGAATTACTGAAAGAAAACTGCGTCTAAAATGGCGAACGAAAAACGTGGAAGATGTGGCTTTCAAGTATAAAAAGAAGTAGGCGCAATAAATCATATGCCTAAGCGAAATTAGTAGAGGTGAAGTTTCTGAACATAAAAGTAGGCGATGGAGCGAGCTTCTTTGGTATAGCCTCGGATGACGTGTTACAAAAAGTTTGACCAAAATGCCAATAAAAAATGTGAAATCCATATGCTACACATTGTGCGTGGAAATAGGCGGAATAAATAAATGAACGAATTCAATGTCGCTAGATAATTTTCAATGCAAACTGAAAATATTTATCTTTTTATTCGACTATACCAGAGCACTCTCTGCCGGAAAATCTATTAAACGTAATTATCCGGAAGCCTTAAATGGTTTGAGTCTTAGCTATAAGTTTTTCTTTTGGTAATTATTTTGTAAGTAGGTACCTATATTATACAAAAGTAACAAAACTTGTAGCAAACCCGTGAATCTACATAAAATTTTGAGTCGAATTATTATTATTGTTATTATGGATAATTTATTAAGCGCCATTTTTGTGAGAAATCACCTCAAGGGCGCTGGCAATGTCGACACATATTAATCTAAAATGATACTGAAAGGAAAATCATTAATTCCTTATCCATTTAGAGTGGAGTTGAAAATCCGCAGAAAAGGAATCTTTTTAGGAAAAAAAAACAGCCATATTCAAGATGCTCCACCATTTTAAATATAGTGAAATCCAATATCATAATAATAGTAAAAAAAACGAAAATAAGATTTAACGATATATATGTGACAATTTTCTCGAAGATTTATGGCTGTCGATAAATCCGGAATACTTGAAAAAGTTTATCATTCTTTATCCAGGTCGGAATATAATTTTGAACACCAAAATTTCTATCGATGGCCTTAGGTAGAGCCTAAAAAGGAAAAAAACCTTGAGAAAAATAGGTAGGCATTTCTTTTAACAAGAATTTACTAGAAGGGGCGTTTCCATACAAATTCGTTAATTTCATAACACCACGTATTATCAAATTCTACCGCCTAAAGACTCCAGCATTTATGCCAATACACGAAACGTGTGACGTAGATATCTATTTATGACGTAGATGCCTATTGATGACGTAGTGGGTAACTAGACACCTAGACACGGTAGTATTTTTCATGGCTGGAATGTCACTTCTCTGAAATTCTTGTTGAATGAAGAGGCCTATTATAAAAACAAATTTGTTCAGATCAAAGCAGGTCGATTACAGGAATATTGATTTGTAAATACCTACACTACATGACATGATCGACATCGATCTTGAATCGTCGATTTTCTATGAATTAACATCGATATAAGTTCGATATCGACCTCATTCCAACCCCCATGTCGATATTCCAGTAATTGCCCTACTAAAAATATTCCAAAATTATCTTCAGGTAGATCTTACATTTATTGTTAATTCACTCATTGATATTCAACGTAAAGATCGAACAGTTGCGCTTCAAATGTATTTGTACATAAAACAAGAAAACGCACGTAATTAGGTTAGTATTTACATTATTTTTTTTAGTCCTATGGGTACCTACCTCATAGTACATCCAAGTTATTTACATTGATTTAGGATACATGCAATATTGGAGTAAAATCGTAACCAAAACTGGAAAAGTCGATTATATTAGACTTACAACTAATTTTATTAATCCAAAACAAAAAATTTGGAGATGCCGGGGATTGAACCCGGGGCCTTTCACATGCAAAGCGAACGCTCTACCACTGAGCTACATCCCCATGTTCATCAGTAAAATAACATTAGTATTTTAGTAAGTCCACGATTTCAATAAACAGCTATGTAAACAAATTAGGTACTATTGTTTATGATATCTGTCGACAGCGGTTTATTGTTCACTTAATTTGTTGACATGACTGTTTATGTACTGCATAGGTAGGAAGATAGAAGTGTAGATAGTTAGTAGGTAGTGTAGATAATATACTTGATGAGGTATAATGCTATTTCACTATGGCAACCATTGTCAAGAACCTGTAATAACAATAATGCAGTGTACATAGGTATGTATGTACACTACTGCTGATATTTTCTCGTATCCGCACCCAATGCTGAAAGACTGTCAATTGGTTCTCGTGTTTGTGTTTGTATTTTATTCTTTTTTATCTAAATCTCTCTTGGGTGGCTTTTGGAAAGCTAAATTCCACATTCCGAAGCTCCATTCCCAACTCACTCAAGACTCGAGTATTCAACCAATGCATTCTGCCTGTCCTTACTTATGGCGCGGAAACAATGACTCTGACCAAGCAATCCTCCCATAAGTTGCAAGTTGCACAGAGGAGCATGGAGAGGATTATGCTTGGAATAACATTAAGAGACCGAAAAAGGAACGATTGGATCCGACGCCAGACAAAGGTATGCGACGTGGTGCAGGCTTGGTTGAAGTGGAAATGGGCCGGTCACATAGCCAGAATGACGGACGACAGATGGACGAAACGCGTTCTGGTGTGGAGACCGAGGAACCAGAGGCCTCAAGGACGTCCACCGATGAGATGGGTGGACGATATCGGGAAGTCTGTTGGAAGACAGTGGATGGGGACGGCGCAGGATCGGGAGGACTGGAGACGGCAGGGAGAGGCCTATGTCCAGCAGTGGACCTCAACGGGCTGAGATGATGATTCTTTTCTATCTATTTAAACTGTTATTTTTCCTTCAAATAAAATAAAATAGTCGATCGAATCCAGCACAAGTCCCCAACCAAAGCTTACAATACGAGTAAATAAGAAATAAACTAGAATACACAAATAATCTTCAACACGCGCCTTGAGGGTAAAAGCTTTCTGACTTCACTTTATTAATGTATTAAAGATAGGAGAAACGCAATAATTTAGTTATTAAATTTTACCATCTATAACTGTATTGAGCGCACACTAATCTTTAATCTTGCATTTCCTTACGCTATTAGTAATTTATTGAGCTCTATTAACCAGTTTTGCTACAAAATTACAACGTTTATTGCACAGGAAAGCTCCAACACTTACGAATGTGTGCATTTCCTTGATTGTTGAGTAATTATTGTTTAGTCGCTAATTTACTATCCACGTATTTACATAACCATTTAGAATTATTTGTTTTTCAGGCAAATAATAAACTTTCAAATACTACTTCTAACTTCTCTGAAAAACAGATCTGAATCATAAATCCAATAAAGCACAAGTACTTTCCACCGGGTCTCACAGATCCAGTGTTCATTCTTAATAGGTGTCATTCAAAATATTAATAGAACGGTTCATATTATTATCTTCTATACCGGA
This sequence comes from Micrasema minimum, assembly GCA_022494985.1. NCBI lineage: Eukaryota > Metazoa > Arthropoda > Insecta > Trichoptera > Brachycentridae > Micrasema > Micrasema minimum. Next base: position 157,974 of record JAGVSP010000304.1, read on the forward strand.
TTTTTCTCTCTTGTACTAAAAATTCGATTTGCATTTTTTTTAAAGCCAAAACGATATTACAAAATCAATCCTTTAAACCCTAGAGAGATAACCTTATTTTTATGGTGCTGAAAAGGTAAACTAGCACAACATTTAAAACCTATTTATTCAATAAAATTAAAATAATTTGATATATTTTTAAATCTTAATGAATTTTTTATATTATTAATAAGTAAATAAAACATAAATGTTTATTATTTTTTTTTTTTTTTAGGATATTAAAAACCCTTTACAAAAAGTAATAAAAACCAGCAGTCTTCTGTATTAAGGTATTTATGCCACATTTAGTACCACAAACGGTGGTATAGTTCGCGTCATGTAAAAAGACGCTGGCGGTCAAGTTGCGCACTAGCCAATTAAGCGATTATCGGCCTTATTTGCGACGCGGGGTGGGCGGGTCACTTGCGCAGACCAACCCCCTCCACTTACCTCCAGCGTCTTTTTACTTGGCGCGACCTATACTTACCGAGCAGAAGCGACCGTCACTCGGCGGAGATGACCAACGAATGAGTTGGTTTGGCAACACAAGCTTGCACGCGCTTCGGTTAGAAAAAGACAGCGATATATTTGTTTCGTGGGCGCCTCTGAGGCGCACGTTATCTTTCTAGGGTTAAAAAACCGAAAAAAATATACGTTTTTAGTCGCTACAGGGTCCTATGGACCCACAATCAATTTAAATATCGGTAACACAAAAACTGTAAGGAGCGGAGAAAGTCAACGTTCATTTTAAGGTACTTTGAGCAGTATTTTCATAATTTGAACAATATTTCGCATAGTACGGTCGACTGGGTCTGTAAGTCCCAGAAGCTAGTACCAAAGTGTCAATTATTAATCATTCAAAGTTACAGTTGTGTTGTTTTTATAAGCATCAAGTCGCGGCGTAATTGGGTTTGGATAATAAGATCATTAGCTATTTAAATTGTTTCTGATAAGGTGCCATTTTCACGCAAAATTATTAAAATTATGAGAGAAAGCGAAAAACCAACATCATTTCTGATTGTTTTGTTCAGCGAATCTAGAAAATCCTGCAGTTGGGGGATTTTATGCATAAACTAATTTATAATATACATTAAAATTTAAACTTTTACGCTAAAATAGTAAATACAAGTATATTTTCTAGGTTTGTCAAAGTTAACCTAATAATTTCTTCATCTGCTTAAGGTAGACCTAAGGGTCTTGAGAGAATTATATCTTGAAAGACGAATGATCTAAATAGTTGCAGATCCAACAAATTCTAATAAAAGCCTGTTATATTATATGGTGTAACAAAACTCGATGTACAAGCGGGATAGCTTTTTTAACATTCTTGGTAGTTACTTTATTTTTTTTATTTATTTATTTATTACGCCTAATCGGCAATTACATAAAAATTAACAATTATATCATAAATGGTACAACACACATTACAATAATACAATAGAAAATAATACAATAGTAGAGGACGGTAAAATGAGTAGGTATATGGGAAATCAGAAGGAATAAGTTGTTAAAATTCAATAGAATTTAGTGATTTCACGAAAGAAGACAATTTATTCCCTTCATTCACATTCACTTCCTTCTATCTTTTGACTAGAATTTCATTTTCTACTATAATTTATTTATTATCCATCTCGTGAGAGATAACACAACAAAATGGCGTAATGAGTAAGGCAGGAATACCGATGTGCACAATCTCTGGTGTAACATTTCATCCTTTAACAATTTATAGTTTGAAATAATAGCCATTAGGCTCCATAACGCTATCTTTCTCGAGTCGGGTGTTAACGGAAATGCACAATTGCACCTATATTTTATCGGTCAACTTCTTAGGAGGATTGGCGGTCACGTTACCCGCGGCTGTTCATCCAGACAGTCGTAGACCTCGATTTTCTCCGAGGAACCATTATTTTTTCACAATTTCATACGTTTTAAATAACACCAGTCGCGACAGTCAGTGGATAGACAAGCATATTGCAAGCTTAGCAAAATTTGTAAATTTTCACGGCCTTCAGAGTAGGTACCTACAGATTATCATTTTCTAGGTTATTATGCCGTTCAGGTTGTTTAGAGAAATTTCTTGGTGGAAGTTCATTGTAATCGAAATAAGATTAAAAAATAAAATTAGTTGACACTTTAATCCACTTTTGTTTTTGGGACCAATAACCGGTTTCACCGCTTCCGCGGCATCGTCAGACTGGTGGTTCTTTCAAGTGGGTTAAGACTTTTTATAGGGGACGAAATTTAAATGATGGGGGTGGATTCTTGGTATTTTATTTTCTGTATTTAGATATTTTCAAAGTAATATAATATTTATGATGCTATTCTTAAATGGAAGGTAATTGTTTTTCTATTTTATTTTAAGAATCCACCCCCACCATTTAAATTTCGTCCCCTATAAAAAGTCTTAACCCACTTGAAACCACCAGTCTGACGATGCCGCGGAAGCGGTGAAACCGGTTATTGGTCCCAAAAACAAAAGTGGATTAAAGTGTCAACCATTTTATTGACGATCTTATTTCGGATTAGCAGGGGTGAATCTTCGGTTGATGTATGGTCCCAATGTTTTTTTAAAGTGGATTAAAGTGTCAACTAATTTTATTTGGGTACCATTAGGTTCGTCGATAATTATGCATCCCTGCTTACGTTCTTAGGATGCTTGAATATTTCTTGCTTGGCATCAAACGCTATTGAAGCTAAATTGCAATCGAATAATTTTAGTTGAGGAAAGACCATTAATACAAAAATTTTAATTGCTAGTCTTTCTTGAGATACAATTTTTCACCATTTTTGCTGGTAAACAAAATTTTGGTTTTTGCTTAGGTTGTTGTCTTTTAATGATCGAATGGCAGATTGTACGAGTATGTGTGAATAACGAAAAGGAGGCGCCAACCATAAATATGGTTACGCGCTGGTGAATGGTTTTCGATTCGTAACATATATACATATACACAATCAAAAATGTTACCTGGTGTGGATATTCGCTATTAAGCGGAATGGGGAATGTTGTAGAACGTAAAGTAGCCACTTAACCCAGCCAATGACAGGTCATAAGCCCTGTAAACGCTCGAATATCCATATTCATGAATTTGGAAAAAAATCTACTTCATCTCTGCAGGGATATAAAATGAAATATATACCTACTCCCCGCATTGGGATAAATCAAGATTTGTGTACAAGTATTTGAACACACCCAAAATGTTGTATAAAATATTTTATTTCACATAAACATTGCAAATAAAGAATTCAATAATAGAAAGGCAACAAATCAATAAAAGAAGTAAAAGTAAAAATTTAAAGTTAAGATAAAATCAATACAAAAATAATTATTATGTAAATAAAAATTTGGTATAACAACCTTCACCGTATTAATTTATACAAATTTTTATTCACATAATATTAAAATGTTAGACCACAAAGTAAATGCTTTGAATATTAATAATAATAAAGTTTCTCCCAGCCAAATCTTCAAAAAGTTAACAATTTTATTGTTTGCACATGTTTTTATTTCAATGGGCAATGTGAAAATCCACATTTAAATAACTAAATCCATAATGCCTGCCTGTCAATATTTAACTTTTAGGTAATAGTTGTTGACAGTGAAAGTTGTCGAAGATAATGTTTTGACTATATTCTTACAAAATGTATCAGTCTAATATCAGTGTCTGACTTCTAGTATAAATTTCATGGACACTAAACTATATAAAATAGTAATCAAGAAGTGGACTGAAGTTTTAACAAAAAAATATCAACACACGTGTAAGTTTTCTATTGTTAAAACGAAAATGCCCAATCATTATTATTATTACGCATCAGCAACTTTTTGTGATAATTTTTCATATTGACATCCTGTATCTTTAATACATAAAATTATTGTATAACTTCCTCCTTTTACGACCATTTAACTTACGATGCAAAAACAAACAAAAATGACTATTATTGATAGAGAAAACATTATTTTTGGATAAATAAATATACCGTTTTTATAGATGCAAAAAGCGTCATTTTCGTTTTTAAAAAATCACGTATGTGACAGATTTCGATTTCCTTGAAGTAAAGGTAAGGTTTTGTAAAAGTATTTTCAGGTAGTTTTGTAAAGGTAAAAAAGTAATATTGTATGCATTTATGCATTGTAACTTGAAAAGGAAAATTTAATATAAAAAAGTAAGAAAAATAATGTCAAAATTATAATCTCTAAGTGTCTGCACTGCCATCACCAACTATTTACATGTAGATTTCACCGTATCTAGATATATTGGTGTTCCGATGCAGTGCCCGCCTATGCACCATTGGGTGCGGATAAGGGAAAGTAGTAGTAGTAGATATATTATGACGGTAATCGGTAAAATCTTTTTATAAATTTATGTTAATAAAAAATTGTACAATAACTCACCGACTTTTATACAAATTTTGATTAACATAATAGGACCATAAAGTTAATGCTTTCATTTTATTCGCAATACCTACATATTTTATACATTTTCAAACGTTACACCTTTCCTCTATAAAAAGAAAACAGTAAATTAACATTTGAGCATACCTGCCTACCTATCTATTTATTTACAAACAAAAAAGTATGTCAATTAGTTTTTCAAGGCAATCAAGGATCACGCAACACGTGAAAAACATTATTACGTTATTTTGGCTGGGCAATGTTGCTGCGTTAAGGTATGTAATACTTATAAAATTCGACGTACCTACGATCTACTAGATTTCATACAGAAATTCGTAAACAAATTCATCATGAACGTAAGTTGAGGAGTTGAGTAGGTAAATATTTTGAATTTGTAAATATAAAAAAAAATGCAAGACGTAATTATTGTATGCAGGTACTTTTCCTATGGGTACCAATCTTGGAGGAATCACTATAATAATAATAATAGTACCAATAGATTATTTTTTAACATTTAATTATTCGTAGCACTAGGTAGGTACTTATACTTTGTCTTAATTTTTTTTGTTGTGTTTTTATAATGCATATTTTACATTATTTTACAATGTTTATAACGTGATAAAGGCAACGTTAATGTTGCGTATAATTTATCTTGAAGAGCGTGATAATTCTGCTATTCTGCATAGTAATGACTTTTTTTGCCTAGATTATTAAAAAAATTGGTAGGTAGGTAGATACTCTCGCAAACAGGCTTATTATAAAAGTATTTGCATAGCACATACAACGCAGTCATTTGTTATCCTTCCGCGAGCGCGACGTCAATAATATTATTATAGTATCGATTCCTTATTTACGTAGACAATCATTTTATATTTTATAGAAAGTGAACGCTGAATGCAAAGACGGTATTAAGTTGTTTTACGTGCTACTTTCGTAATACGCAGAAAACGTGTTTGTAATCGTACTATTAAATAATATCGCATTATCTTTACTAGGTTTTTGCCCGCAGAAGCATTATGACGTTAGAAAGACTAATCGAAGACACTTTATACCGATCTTCTGGATGTGATACAAGCATACCGTGATATAATCTCTATATTTACATCTCAAGTGTGTGATTTCTGAAAATTCAAAATAAAGCGGGAACCTCTACTGTCAGCTACGCAGTTCATAGGCCATTGCATTGCAACGAAGTTATTTGCAAACTGACTTATTTCCAATATGTCGTCGCTCGCGCTGCTTGTCGGAAGTGTCAAATAATTAATATGTTGCAGTTTTTATAAATTAAAAGTGTGCCTCAAAAATGGTTTACAACATAGACTGGATTATTCCTAAACTTCGAAAACCGGGGAAGTTATGGAATTGTGCCAGTTCAATCACCATCGCTTTTGTTGGGATGATAACAAAAGTATTTTCAGGTTAGAATTTTCGTTTACTTGTATTATTTTTATATTTACGTAATACTGTTCCAAGTTAGACTGATTGCAACACGTATTTTATGAATGATTGTGATATTTAAAAAATGTTTATATCGATTAATTATTCCTAAGAATCTTGAATAGATAGAAGTTTATTCATGAAGTGGGATCCTAATTTTCTATACAATTAGGTGCAATTGGTCGTAAATCAATTGAGCGAGTGTCGTATGAACTGTGCAGAATAAACTTGCGACTTGTATGCAATATAATATTCGATCCATGCATACTTAATAATATTTCACTACGTTTTTAAGTCATAGAAGTACATATTTTTTAAACACTTCTTCTCCATTTATTTACTTTCCTAAATTAATTAATTAAGCACCTAATAATTTGTACAATCTGAAAATGTCCGGCGTCACATGATTTATTAATCTTATCACTCTTCTTTAAAAATCTGGGTTAATCAGTCATACTTAAAAGATCACGGATAATTATGTACTGCAGCATTATATTGTCCGCTTTTTAGCCATTATAAGTAGGTACCTAGATACTTGCTTATTGTAATAATAAATCACCTACAATAATTACACCAAATCAAACAGGCTACTATTGTATAAAATACAACAAATTCGTTTCAATTCAGCGGTTTTAAATACAGTGCAGATTTAATCTTTTTGTGCATTTATTTTTATGAAGCATATTTGTGTGTAACAAATCAATACATAATTACCTGTCATTATTTTGACCATCATTCTTTTGTCAACTTTAACTATTGACATCATGGATCAGGATCCATGATAGCGTAATCACCTATTTATTTCGGCCAGGAATTAAACCAAAAGTTATTAAGGAATGTTTTTTCAAAGTTATGCATCGTTCAAATCAAATTTTACAGTGGAAACTTTTTTTATTTAAAAATAAGTGTATTAAATATAGCAAAATAAATTAAAAACTTATAGTTTGAAACTTAGAGGTTATAAGGTTGAGTTTTTCTACCTTTTGATTGGCTATAAAGTAGTCAATAGGTACAACAGTCTTTTAAAAATAAAAATATTCAAATGAAAAATTTTCTTTGATGTCACTTTGAGAAAACGCTTCTCAATTTATTTTAGTAATTACTTACACAGGTAGGCACTTGCAAAAAAACTTTGTTGTTTTTGTTATTGTGCAACTCCAATATCTGGGGTGTGACAAAGATCCCTTGTTCGTGTTGTTTGTTCCTTTGTACTTCGAGGCTGTTGCAAAGCAGTGGAGATTGAACTGATATAAGTAAATGAAATTCAGATGTTAGCTAAGACAAGGCTTTGGAATCAGACTCAGATAATTTTCCTCTCACAAAAAGCTTTTTGAAAAAAATTAACCAAATTCAGCGAGTCAACTTCGAAGTTGGATTAGGAATTGGGAGTCTGTAAAAATTAAAATGGAAGACTGGGGGTCAGAAATTTTCAACTGACTCTATGACCCTGGCCAGCACTTACACACAAGGGCCAACTACTATGTACTACTGCTTTTCCCTGGTCACTCCTAATGGTGTCTAGGAGCGGATAAACATGAATTTAGATAATTTGTTCCATGAAGATAAGATGATCAACGCGCAAACCACTATAAGGCGCTAATGCACAAGCAACATGCATTATCGCACAGACAGCCTGTATACCTTTGCACACATACAGAAATTCAGTGGCATGTTTGTATCTGTACAAATGCATCTGTCTTTATAATATAAATGTAGTTTGGATTCATCGATTTAGGCGTATATGTTAATTTCCTTATAAGGTTAATACTTTTGACCTCTTTTTGCACAACAATAGTGAATCTATTAGCAGTTTATTATGTACATGTATTTACTTATGTAACACGTAACCTAATACCCCCATGAGTATTGCAGTGAAAAACCTGTTTCTTTAACAATACGATAGCACAATAGTACTTGTTTATCATTCTTTGATAGTATTTTTATATGCAGATTGCTATGAATAGCAGTTTTATGCACCTACATGTTGTGCATATAATAATATAGTTATTTATCAGTTTTTTTATTTCTTACATCTGTGTAGTAATGAGATTCTACAAAATCACCTCACATGATCGACCATCACATAAAAATGAAATATTTTAATACAGCTAACAGCTGCCAGCTCCCGTACATCCTCCCATGTCAGGTCCACGTCCCTTAGCTCGTTGTCAGCAATGGAGGTTCAGAATGCCAAGAAACTGATGCCCTGTAAAATAGGCAAGCATGGTTAAGGCATGCACAAAAACTGGCAGCCGATCGCTAGGCTTAGAGGCAGTTTGTGGAATCGTATGCTCCACATGGGGAGCGAATGTATGAAAACTTTGTTATAGTTTTTTAAAAACTTTTTTCAAGCAAACAGGATTTCATGTGTACTGTTCTCATGAAGTTTTACAAAGTGAATGCCGATTCAACGAAATATGATTAAAATTAAACATTGAATTCCTTTGTTGGCAACCTGTGATGTTCCCAAACGATTTTTTAAAAAAAAAAAATTATAATAATAATAGTGTTTATTCCAGCATAACTAAGCAGTTAGTGCAATACTTAGTTAGCACATGTCCATTTCCCATCTGTGTTCTGACAACAAGCTGTTGCATGATGAGGTTGGAGCTTTTCATCAGCCTCTCCGAAAGCCTGCAAAACTTTTTTTTTTTTTCATACGATGTTTAAATTTTTTTAATATGGAAATTTTTTCTGTAAACCAAACTTTTGCGGACTTGAAAATGTTATTTTTTATTTAACAAAAATTACAAAAAACCCAAAAAAACCCTAAAATTTTTTTATAAAATTAACCACTCTCCCATAAAATAATTTTTTTTTTTTCCCTTTTGGGCCTTTAAA